>VONZ01001501.1:0-133704 GCA_012976165.1 Labeo catla
ATTTTCAAAGTTTTCCTACAAAAGCAATTGAAACAGTGAAAATATTACAAGCTGTGTTACACATTTGCAGATTAACAGGCTGTAAGAACATACAGTTTTGCCAAGTCTGTGGTTTTCCCGCAGAATTTGGCTACTTTAACACTGTTGCCGTGGGTTGTTTTTCATGTCTGCGGGTTGAAACGACCTCAATAACATAATATTTTGCCTCTGGAATGCTAATTTTACAATGGGAATCCCACCAAAAACACTTCTCCCTAAACAAACATAATGCTAACTGTAATCCCACTAGTGGACAACACAGTCAATTTTAACAATTCATTCAGAATGTGTTTTACTGTTATGCTAGACTTGTCTCTACTTCAGTATGGTCTGTTGAAACTGAAATTGTATGATTCATGTTCTAGGCTACTTACTTTCTTGAAGATTTGGCGTGTAATTTGTTGCATTCCTCCAAATAAGATTACACCTATGGTGTAGTGGTTTAGAATGTACAGTCTCTTTGTGGTGGCACTTTGATTCATACAGGCATGAATATAGTACTCTATTGTCTGGAAAATATTCCACAGTTAGATATTTCTTGGTCCAGTAGTAAAGTTCTGTTCATATAAAAATAATTCATCATTACAGTACAGAAAAGTACTAACCTCTCCATTCAATAGGTTGTGAGGCTTTAATGTAATGAAGTCGCTCAGTCTCAGAGACATCCAAGTCTTCTTGTCTGCCATTTTTTGGACAGCTACAACTACTTCACATTCCTTCATTTTCCACAGTTGTTCTGGCTGTAATAACAAAGTCAAGACAAGCTGTGATTTTACATGAATTATTTTACAATACTGTAGTATACTATTTTCAAACTAATATAAATGTATTGTGAACTTTACATACTTCATCTTGTACATTTAGTGGCGTTGTCTTCAAAGTAGCTGCAACATCCTTGTCCTTACAAGTGTAAGTATCAAGTCCAGTAGCTCTCATGGTCATCAAGGAGGACAAGTCTACCTTATCATTGCTGGATGTTTTGGATTGTGTTTCACTTTCACTTGCTGTATGATCACGCTTTTTGGGCTTTCTTTGCTGCTTCTTTTTGGGAGCAGATGTAGCCTCTCCGAGCTTTGTAGTAGTAGGTTGCTGTTTTGCATTCTTTTCTGGTACTGTAATTGCTGAGATATCTTGCTCTTGATTGCTTGAGACTTCAAATGTATTTTCTCTTGCTTGATCCACTGCAGTTGTGACATTCCTTTTGGCCTTCCTTGACTGTTTCCTTTTAGGATGTGGTACTGATGTTGGGATGGAGTAATACTTGGACTCTCCCATCTTAGAAGCAGTCACTTTTTCTTTTTTGGCCCATGATTCCTCTGCAAATGTAATATCTCTTACATTTAGAGGTTTTTGGAGGAGTTTTAAAGGAAAGCCATGCTGCATTATATGCTCAATGTATCTTCCTTGCAAGGAAGAGTACATTTTGTGTACGAAGTTGCCTGGCCGCAGTCTACGAGCTTTCATTAGGATGTGTTGCTTGACAATGGAAAACCATCCTTCTACATGGCAATTTGTTTCTCGTGTCTTGTTGTCTTGTCTTTGTCCTCCATCTTCCACTGATGCAATGTCTTTGTCTGCTGCATGTCTCTCTAGATCACCCAGCATGACTCCACTCCACATTGGAAAGATAGGCATGTATGTGTTAAAAAGTGTTTGAATGATGCTTGGACTGTAGTACAAGTTTTCTTCTGAAGACTCTTCCTCTTCAGTAACTGTAGTGGTTGCCTCATCAAACGCTCTTCTAAACACAGTTGAGAAGCGAGACCTTCCCACAATTGTTCTGGACTGCACATCCTTATCATCTGCACTCATCTGGACTCTGTTTTCAGGCATATCTATGTCCAGGTTGAAGGATTGAATGAGTCCTTGAAGAGCCTTAATACTCTTCTTTACAGAAGCAGTATTTGTCCTTGTTTGAAGGACAATGCAAAGAGCCTGAAAGATCCAAATTGCTTCATCTAGAGTCTGGCTATTTTGCAGTCTTGCGAACACAAAAATCACAAACTCCCTGTGTCCCTTGTCTGTCACATGCCTGCAAATGGCTTGGGCTACAGCCTTAAGCACATGTGCTGAACAAAGGTGTATCACAGTGAAACCTTTGCTGTCCATCCCATCATCCTTGCCCTGGCAAATATCAAAACATCTGTCAAGGTATGACAGAATGCTCTCTTTATTGAAAGCCAATAGAGCAGCTTGTATAAGCGCCCAACTGTAATCTGTCTCCAAATACCTGATTGTCAGTGTAGTGTACTTTGACAGGTTGTGCACAAACTTCATCAGCCAAAAAGAAACTGATGGCACAGTGTGGTCATTTGACAGCATTTCAGCAATAGGCAAAGGTGGTGTGCCATGGCCCTGACCTGCCAACACAAGGGCATAGTACAGCACTCTTTTTTTCTGTTCTGGTATTTTAGACACCACACTACCAGTGGCATCCAAATAGAGCGTTACTGGTGACTTTTTCCTCATATGCGTCACTAAGATTGAAATTCCCTTTTCGGTGTACATGTGACAGCTGAAAGGATCTACCTGGAAGTTCTGAATGTAACCTGGCAAATGTCGGTAACTGGTGTCACATTCCTTCATAATTCGTTGTGTTAAATGCATTTCTAACAAGACATTGTCATGTAGTGATGCAGCTTTTTTTACCTCTGAGGAAATTACTTTTAAGATGTCTCTGTTAAGAGACCTTGTTAAATTTCCTGCCATAATTTCTTCCACAGGAGTCCTCCTGAGCTTACTGTAGTAAACTTGACTCACTCCTTTATGGATGACTCTTGCAATTTTTCCTCTACGGACATTGGATGCCTGACGTTTTCGAGTGTGGTTTTTTAAATGGCAGATTTGTCCATGGCGATAAACTGTCATGAAAACTTTTCTCTGCATGTTTGTAGGTTTTCTCTTCATCAGAAAAATGTACTGAGATTTGCACGTTGGAAATGTGCAAACTGCACGAATATTTAAAAAAGCAGAATTCCTTTTCCTGCTGTGCATCAATCTGGCATGTTGGTACTTGAAGGCAAGTACACAGTTAGGGTTCACTTTGTTGAATGCCTCATATATGATATGAGTCCACGGTTTCCTTAATTGCACGGAACCTATTCTTGGTTTTATTGCTCTCCATTTCTTTTTGTTGAGTGAAATCTTAAAGGTTCTTGGAACAGAACAAACCTTACGAACCTTCTTTGGCTTTCTCTGTGGTGCACTGTCATTTTCACCATTTTCTGTTGCTGTAATCAATGAGTCAAAAGCATCTTTAACTGTTAGTGACTCTTGTTCACTATCTGTCTTTTCCTTGGAGAAATCTGTCACCATTTCACTTAACTCTGTTGGAGTAGTATGTATGTCTCCTTCTTCGCTGAATAGTTCTTCAGGAATTTCACTTTTATTAACTGCATCCCCAGCAGTTTCCTGATCAACAGCACAAGATTGAGCAGCCATGTTGATGTTAGTTTTGTCAGAGTCATTCTCCTGTAACAATGTTTTTTTAACATCATCAGCACTGTCCCACGAAGTATCATCAGCGTCATCTTCACTGACATGTAAGGGACTTTTACTGTGTGTTGAGTCTTGTAATGTACAAAGTGTTTCACTTTCTGTAGGCTTATCTTCAGTATCAGACCATCCTAAGGCAGGATCTGGAAGCTGGCTCCTTTCAAGTTTCCTTGATAGCAGCACTTGGTCTTTAAGTCCCCTGCGATTGTCATGCCAAATTACCCACAACCAATGTTTGTTTTGTTTGTTGTCATTTCCAAAAATTGACAGAGACAGACTGGTCCAGATCTCAGAATTATATGGAATGGTATGTCCAACATTCAGTTTTGAGAAGTGTTTCACTACAACACTGAAACCCCCTGCTAAAGCCCACAGGTCTTTTGCTGCCTTTTGTTTCCTACCACGAGTCATATTCTACAAAGTTATAAAATAGACAGTGTTAAACTACCAATTAAATTGTAATTAAAAAAAAAAAAAATATGACAACAACAATAATAAAACAGTGAATCATGAATGTGCATTGCTGAAGTTGAAAGCTTGAACACTTTCAAATACATGCTTACACACACTCCACAAACTAACAGTAAATTCTGTAATGCAAATGAACTATAGGCTACATATTAATGTTTGTAATGTAATGTCAACTTAAATCAATTATTTCAAATGTGTTTCAAACAGCTTATGACATACTATTGTTTTCAGTAGAAATTATAGTGAAATGTCAGCAAACATACACATATGCACAAAAATTAGCTATATTTAAGAGTTGAAGTGCGTAAACTGTAGTGTACTGCATTTTTCAATAATTTCTATTTTCTTCATATAATAATGCTACTATTATTACTACTACAAGTAGTACTACTACTAATAATTTTGTTATTCCTGTTGTAAACTACATCGAAAGCAGAGTCTAAATCCTCAGGCCATTCATCCAGTTTGAACAAAACTTTGCATGCATCATCCTCAGACCATCCTTCATGAATTTCTAATGCTTGTACAGCAAAATTCGTCAAGTGAACAATAAAGGCTGTAATACTAATATTATCCACAAGAGGGATCAGGATAATGCACCAATTTACATCTAATATGTTTATAATCACTATTAATGGCTGTAAGTTTATTTTACTTCTTGAAATTAGTTGCCTATTTTGGAACGTTCAACTTTCTTTTAAGAAGTTTAATCAAAACCTAACCTACATTGTCAGTGGATGTGAAAGACTGTTAATTTAAAATCATAAAATTATAAAAATAGGCCTACAGCGGTTTGAAAGTACACTATAAATGCATTTCAGTCCTCTTCTTTTTCCCCCTTTGGTATATAAGCAACTTTTGAACCTCAGTAATCTAAAATATATTGTTAATTGCTTTTTATCTTAACATAATATCTCTTGGATAATAAAAGCACTGGATTATGCTACCGACAGTCAACTAACAGTCAGGATTAGCAATTGTTGTTATACTCACCAGTTCTGATCTCTGAAGTTAAGACAAAAGAATCCATGCCCCAAAAAATTACAAAAAAATAAAGATAAACAAATTAAATAAAAAAAATTCACTTGCGTTAATCTAAGCGGAATAATCGAGTCAATCGCGAAAGCAACACAGTGACGCACTGTTAAATATAAATTTAAAGCCCTCACGCACCGCACATCCTTCAAAACTAAAGTAATACACACACACACACACACACATACATATCTATATCTATCTATATATATATATATATATTCAGTATAGATATAGATATTTATTTATTTACTTAACTTATTTCTACTGATTTTTTTTTAGATATCTACATTTTCATGATTTGTTAACACAACGTTTTGTTCTTTTGTGAACTTTGTGAAGTAATGTTTGGATAACATATTTAGAGTTTCTATTCATTTACCTTTTACTTTTTGTTAATTTAGATTTCTAATTTCTTTGAACCCAATTTTGTAAGCCAACCAGTTACATATTTTTAAAGGTAAACCAACAATTAATTTTACAGTGTAATTTGTGTGTTTGTGTGTGCATATGTGGTCCATGTAACCCCTAGTAAATGTTCCCAGTAAGATGGAAATACCTGCTTTATTTATGCATTTAATTATTTATTTATTTACTTATCTATTCCATGCCATGCTATGAGGAATCAACCTTGTAGATTATACAGATTTTTATTTATATATTTATTTATTTATTTTTTGTGTGTGTACATTAAAAACCGCATATAGTTTTCTGTTGTGGTAGGTTTTAGGGGCAAGGTTAGTGTGGGGTGATCTTAAGTGATAATATGTAATGGAACACATGATGTCAGTACTCTTTTCCTCAAAAAATATGTGGATGATTTGGATTTAATTTCTGTTAAATATGTAACATGGTAAAAATAACAAGAACTGAATATGTAATAAAACAGTAAGATAAATGTATGTTGACCAATTTCAGTGTGTAATAAATATGTACATAGTTACCGCAAAGTAGTCCTGAAAACAGTTTTAATAATTTAATCAAATGAAGAAAACACCCAAATTTGTTTTATTTGAAAATGTATGTTCACAAGAAAGAAAAAGTAGTACAGTAAAAATGAGTTCACTACACACTCAGTAAAAGGGGTTTATTACAATATAAGTACCACTTAAATCAATTTTCAACATGTTCCAGAAAAACAGTGATTAAGATATTACACGGGTAATAATACCTGTAATACAACATTTATGTATAATTCAAAAGGCATTCCAAGAACAATTAGACAGATTATAAAACAACAATATTCAAATCAACAATTATTTTCTATGTTATGCAGTAAGTAACAGTAAGGACAATTATTTTGGGTTGTTGTGTAAGGACAACCACCTTGCAGCTGAAGATAGGAACATGAACAAAAGACCTGGAGTTGGTTTTGGTTTTGGAGGGAAGACAAGACCATAAGGGTGACAATCAAGTGCAAAGTGCAAAGTGGTGGAAACATAATATGCTGCCATGTCAGGTGGCTACATCAGCAGATGAGAAATACAAGATATGAAAATATTAATACATGCATATTAACAGGAGTAGTTTCCAGAAAAGACATCATAGAGCACCAAAAGGGAACAGCATCCTCTTAAAACAAAAACCTTCTTAAGATAATTTACATGTCACCTGTAGTAAGTCAGTCTTATAACAAGGAATATATTACAACCTTCATAGCATGAAAAAATCCTTTTGGGAACTTACTGTAATTTTTTCACAAAAATATATGTATACAGTATATACATGAAAGGAGGTATTGGTGACCTGTAGTAATTCAGTCTGCCCACTAGAGATGTACTACAACCTTTGAAAGATGAAAAAACCCTTTTGGTGCATTACAGTAATTTTTTTCTAAGAATAATTATTTACTGTATGTACAGTAAGGGTGATATTGGCAAAATATGACCTGTAGTAAGTCAGTCTGCCCACTAGAGATGTACTACAACCTTTGAAATATGAAAAAACCCGTTTTGTGCATTACAGTAATTTTTTAATAAGAATAATTATTTACTGTATGTACAGTAAGGGTGATATTGGCAAAATATGACCTGTAGTAAGTCAGTCTTGTAACTAGAAATGTACTACAACCTTTGAAAGATGAAAAAACCCTTTTGGTGAATTACAGTAACTTTTTTTTCTAAGAATAATTATTTACTGTATGTACAGTAAGGGTGATATTGGCAAAATATGACCTGTAGTAAGTCAGTCTTGTAACTAGAAATGTACTACAGCCTTTGAAATATGAAAAAACCCTTTTGATGAATTACAGTAATTTTTTTTCTAAGAATAATTATTTACTGTATGTACAGTAAGGTTGATATTGGCAAAATATGACCTGTAGTAAGTCAGTCTGCCCACTAGAGATGTACTACAACCTTTGAAAGATGAAAAAACCCTTTTGGTGCATTACAGTAATTTTTTTCTAAGAATAATTATTTACTGTATGTACAGTAAGGCTGATATTGGCAAAATATGACCTGTAGTAAGTCAGTCTTGTAACTAGAAATGTACTACAGCCTTTGAAAGATGAAAAAACCCTTTTGGTGAATTACAGTAATTTTTTTCTAAGAATAATTATTTACTGTATGTACAGTAAGGCTGATATTGGCAAAATATGACCTGTAGTAAGTCAGTCTTGTAACTAGAAATGTACTACAACCTTTGAAAGATGAAAAAACCCTTTTGGTGAATTACAGTAAATTTTTAATAAGAATAATTATTTACTGTATGTACAGTAAGGGTGATATTGGCAAAATATGACCTGTAGTAAGTCAGTCTGCCCACTAGAGATGTACTACAACCTTTGAAAGATGAAAAAACCCTTTTGGTGCATTACAGTAAATTTTTTCTAAGAATAATTATTTACTGTATGTACAGTAAGGGTGATATTGGCAAAATATGACCTGTAGTAAGTCAGTCTTGTAACTAGAAATGTACTACAACCTTTGAAATATGAAAAAACCCTTTTGATGAATTACAGTAATTTTTTTTCTAAGAATAATTATTTACTGTATGTACAGTAAGGTTGATATTGGCAAAATATGACCTGTAGTAAGTCAGTCTGCCCACTAGAGATGTACTACAACCTTTGAAATATGAAAAAACCCGTTTTGTGCATTACAGTAATTTTTTAATAAGAATAATTATTTACTGTATGTACAGTAAGGGTGATATTGGCAAAATATGACCTGTAGTAAGTCAGTCTTGTAACTAGAAATGTACTACAACCTTTGAAAGATGAAAAAACCCTTTTGGTGAATTACAGTAACTTTTTTTTCTAAGAATAATTATTTACTGTATGTACAGTAAGGGTGATATTGGCAAAATATGACCTGTAGTAAGTCAGTCTTGTAACTAGAAATGTAGTACCACCTTTGAAACATGAAAAAAAAAAACAAAAAAAAAAACTTGACAGTAAAAATGACAGTATTTTTTTATTTTTTTTTCCAAAAAGTGATTATGTACTGTACATACAGTAAGGAAGATATTGGCAAAATCTAATCTGTACATCCGTACAATGTTTTATTTTAAATGTTAAAAGTCACTTTAATTAAAATACATTGGACGTTTTATACCCAGTAGGTGGAATTTTCAGACGGTCCCTTACGCATCAAGTGCTGAGACAGCACGTCAAAGCTTTCTCCGGTTTAAATTTGCTGCTACAGTACATTTAGGTGGTTTTTAAATAATATTTTTATGTCGATATAAAGTTGTTGCATATTGTTAAAACTAATCGTGGTAGTGGTAACTTTGTAGGACTGCCCACTCTTTAGAACAGTGGCATGGAAAAAGCGAATATCAGGCGAATATCAAACCTAAAACTAACTTTACCGGGCTCATAAAGCTTAACAAATAACGTGCATACAAAAGTAAATAGCAAATTCCACTTACGTTTTCACTGAACAGTTGTTGCATGTTCATCGTGTTAAAAGGGCTGTTTGATATAACTAATAGCATTTGCATTTTCCAGTAGGCGTACGTTTTATTTGTTATTAACTTAGCTGTTCGTGTTCATCAGTTCTCTCAGCACAGCAGGTCAGTGAACTTTCGAAGTTAATGGCGTAACCTATCAGTAATCAAGCTGCACTAGTTTCGCTAGTTATGATTGGCTGAAATCAAAACACGGCCGGTGAGCGAAACAAGCCTAAATTAACATTAAAGAAAGCACAAATCAAGGTATACTTACTCAATTCATTATTTGCAGTCCATAAAGTCCATCTGTTTTCGTTCAAATGCAGGCTCCTTCGTCTTTTCTTGTATGATCAGCAACTTTTCGTGCAGAAAATGGCAGATAGCGCGTCTTTCTCAACTTCGTTAAAACAGTACGTCATCATGACGTAGAGATTCTGGCACATGCGCATTACACAGAAAGTTGATAGAACCTATGTTTTGTTGTTATATGAACATGTTATTTAAAGTTTTCAGTTTCTCTTTAAGTTGAAGTTGTTCCAACTTCCTATTGTCCTATTGTGTAGTGAGGCACTGCAGGTTGACAGGACATGATTTCACTTGTCCACCCCACTAAAACTCAAAATCATTTTTTACAGTGTATAAGGACACAAGGGAGAAACCAACATAACAGTCCAACGGGGGTGTGACAAGGGCAAAACCAACACAGAACGGTGCAAGGGGTCTAACAAAATCTAAATGTAAGTCTACAATATGTTTAAATGTCACTGTTTTTCATCTCAACAGCCAGTTCTCTGACTTCTGTAACTGGTAAGTAACAGGCTGTTAGTCACTCATTTAAAACACAGATCTTATTCTAGCTGCATTATGACATAACCAATCACTGTTTTGTCTAGTCTGCAAGTTTAGCTGCACAATGTGAGTTGTATAATGGAGTTATTTTGTTTTTAGGACATTACACTATCAGACTGGTGAATGGTAGAAATGACTGCTCTGGAAGAGTTGAGGTCCTTTGTAATGGCCAGTGGGGGACAGTGTGTGATGATGACTGGGACATGAATGATGCTGCTGTGGTGTGCAGACAGTTGGGATGTGGAAGAGCTGTGAGTGCAAATGGCAGTGCTCATTTTGGCCAGGGAGGTGGTCCGATCTGGTTGGATGATGTGAGATGTTCAGGAAGTGAATCATCGCTCACACAGTGCTCACATCGTCCTATTGGAACACATAACTGTGGTCATGGTGAAGATGCAGGTGTCGTCTGCTTAGATAAAAGTACATATGTTTTCACATTGATTCCTTACATAGTATTTTCCTAGGTACATGTTTTACTAAAAAAATATCTCAAATAAGTGCTAAGTGTTTTAAAAATGTATGCTTCTAATAAAAATACTTCTAAAGCAATTAATATAATAGAGGTTATGAATGACTGGTACTTACATCATGCTAAAAGTAATGTGTTTTTAATCACATTGTACTTTCATTTTTACCAGACATAAGGTTGGTCAGTGGTTCTGATTCATGCTGTGGAAGAGTGGAGATCCGTTATAATGGCACATGGGGAACCGTATGTGATGATAACTGGGACATGAATGATGCTGCTGTGGTGTGCAGACAGTTACAGTGTGGATCAGCCATCAGTGCACCTCATAGAGCCACCTTTGGTCAAGGCAGTGGATCGATCTGGCTGGATGATGTTGAATGCTCAGGAAGTGAAGGAACCCTCACACAATGTTCACACCGTGGATTAGGAAAACATGACTGTAATCATGGTAAAGATGCTGGTGTTGTTTGTTCAGGTAAGTCAAATCTTTTGCATCTTCACACATTATTTTGGGGGAAATGAGCAACTGAAATTACAGTAAGCTTCATGAATATCATGCTTATATTACAATATGTCTTAATAAACTTTTCAAAATAAACACATTTATTTTGCAGGTGAGCTGCAGATGCCGACCCTTTCCCTGACCTCCACACATGCTGTTGTTTCTCGTGGAGAAAATATCCAGTTCAGATGCACAACACCTAAACCAAGATGTAATGCTAATGCTGAATTCCAGCTCCTCATAGACGGTTCCTCTGTATCCTCCCAGAAACATGTATCTAGTGTGACTTTCAATCTTGTTAATGTAAACGTCTCACATCAGGGAAACTACAGCTGTCAATACTCCTATCAAAACAACACTATCAAGTCGCCCTTGAGTAACACCATTATCATCACTGTAGGTGAGTGAGTTTGGTCTAAAAACATGCTGGACTGCTGATAATGAAAGGTTAACTCAAACACGTGTGTCTCTCTCAGCCTCCATGCTTCCTGTCATTGGTGCTGCAGTGTCAGCTGTGCTGCTCTTATTGTCTGTCCTCATAATCATCCTCCTGCCAAAACAAAGGAACAGGGGAACTCATTTGAATTGCTCTTTTACAAAAGGTAATGAACTTTATTCTATAAAATAATTCAGATGTTGTCTTATAAAATTTTTTTTTTTTTTTCCCCCAAAGTCACTGTCTTTTTTTTTTTTTGTAACATTTCCCTTAAATTATCCTTCATCTCTATGCAATATCACTAGGTCAAGCTGCATCACATAGTACCAAAAATGAAGAAGACGATGAGGTTGATTATGAAAATGTAGAACTTGGTGAAAACATGGATCATGATGATTCTGAACAGGACTATGCTAATGTGGACTGAAGAGAACTATGATAATGGAAAGGAAAGGATGTGACATGTGGCCAAGTACAGTGACCGATACTCGGAATTTGTGCTCTGCTTTTAACCCATCCAAGTGCACACACAGAGTAGTGAGTAGTGAACAAACACGCGTACACACACCCGGAGCAGTGGGCAGAGATATTGCTATCGCTGCAGCGCCCGGGGTGCCTTGCTCAAGGGACTCACCTCAGTCACGGTATTGAGGGTGGATAGAGCACTGGTTATTCACTCCCCCCACCTTCAATCCCTGCCAGACCTGGGACTCGAACCTGCAATCTTTCGATTACAAGCCCGACTCCCTAACCATTAGGTTAATGCTGCCCCCATAAAGAACTAAATCTCCCCAAACCCCAGTCTTCCGGGTGACAAGCGAAGATACTGTCCACTATACTAACGAGGAGATGTAACTATTGTAATGTAACTATTACAGAGTAAAGTGTGGTAGACGAATCTGATGATAACATTTATAAAAGCTGTTGTGATTAATACTGAGTGAACCCAAAAACTACAATTATTGAGGCTTAAAACAGATCAAATATGGCAGCCTTGATTTGAATCAAGTAATTCAGCTGACAATGTGATGAGCAGAGAGACAACAAATGATTATAATTTTGCAAATCTACTGTGACAAATATAAGGGACTCTAATGCAGTGCATTCATTCTGGGCACTGCAGTGTTCATCACAGCCTGCTGCACAAGCACACTTGCACAGTGGCGGATTAAGACTCTTTGGTGCCCCTGGGCAGCGACACATAGAGTGCCCGCCACTCATACACACTTTTTACTAGGTTTATTAATATGAAATATAAAATTTCATATTCATAAACTTAGTAAAAAGATTTACAAAATCAGGTTACCACCTTTTTACAGTGTACTCTGATGAATTATTTATAACTTGTGAACCAGTGGTGTTGGGTGGGAGCTCACATCATGCTCACATAAGATTTTGTTAGATACAGGTGGTTGAACCTGGATGGGGTCCGGGGGCATTAAACTGGGGGTTAAAGACCTTGTCACACTATGAACAATAGTAAATAGTAATCACTGCAAATATCAAACATATCAAAGTATTATAACAAAATTATAACTTTACAAAAATATGTTAGACAAATAAAATAATACATTTTAAGATGTATTTATAACTGTAGCAAACATATAGTTGCATGCAAAAATAGGGCCCTATTTTTTTCCCAAATGTCATTGTTTTCTGTTTTCTGTTTTCATTTTTCTGGACTTTTTTTTAATTGTTAAATTTAATTTTATTAATCAAAATGTAATTAATCATGTGTAATTAATTAAAACCATGAATCTTATATAATTTACTGTAAATTTATCAAAAGTTAAGAAAAATTACATATTTAGGACCACATGAATTTTTTTATTTTTTCTCACCTTACGTTTTATTGTTACCAAATATGTTTTAGCATGTCTGTTTATTTGAATGCATAAAAACAACTATTTATTTTTACAATAGCCTTATGGAATTCTGTGTTGTGCATTTTTCTGGTTATCAAATGAAGGTATAAAATATTAATTAAATTGATCTTCTAATGAAAATAATATTTTATTTTTGCCAAATAAAGGGGATTTACTATTCAAATTTAAAGCATGGAAGAAATATTGGGTGAGGAATTTGTATACATTTTTATTAATTAATAGTAGTAGTAGTAGGCACGTACATTATACTGATATACTGAATTATTAATAAAGTTAAACTGAACTTTTACTTTGACGGGTTGCCGTGAATACCTTTAAATTTCTGTGTGTATATTTGACGCTTGTTTTACTCAAATGAAACAGTGAAATGCTCATGAAGTGACTCTCAGAGCAGTTCTGGAGATGTTGTTAATGTATTTATGTCCTCATTTAGTGAAACAGCAGACACTGAAATCACTACGAGCGTCACACACGCGTCAGTATTACATGTAAAGAAACCGCGCGTCCGCCCCGTTCATTCATATAAGACATGCAGAACATGCAGGATTCATATTTAAATAGTCTTTCGGGCATAATATTTACAGATACTAGTCCATATCGCGACTTGATTTAAGTGTAATGACCAACTTTTGGTTAATTCCTTCAAACTTTGACAAATTCCATGGAAATCATGGGGCCGTACAAAAAACAAAACAAAACAACAACAACAAAAAAAACATTCGGGGCTGGAGTAAAAACATTCAGGGCTCCAGCCCCGAATGATTAGCCCTAGCGACGCCCCTGATCCAATCTGTTAATCACATCAGACTTTATGGTGAAGAAAGAAAGTGTGAATAGTCTTTTAGAGTCATTGTTGTCCCCGGCTCATTTTCATTCACTTCTATTTAATTTACAAAATAATTTTTGAATGATTTTCTGCCTTCAAAGAAAGATGTAAAGAGTCCATGGTCTTGTTTGCAATTACACATACTGTGCTAAACAAATTTATTAAACCACCACCCAGTGTAAGTGTTGTGCCACAGCTGCCCTAAACTCAGTATTGGTGATTACCAGTTTTGTTTTGTTTTGTTTTATTTTGTTTCTGTATTGATTAAGCCACCTGTATGTGTAAGATCATTATTCACAGTAGTGTTTCTAATGCTAAAATACAATTATTGTTGGGACTGAATGGATTCAAAGATAGATTGCACAAAGGTTTAATTAAAAGCAAGTCTTTGGGAACAACTACAAACTATTTGGAAGTCAGTGACAATTGAGACTGCGGAAAAGTGCATAAAAATTATGCTAGCAAGAATGCATGCTTTTATCAAGGCCAAAGGAGGCCATGCAAAATAAATATCAAATATTTATTTTATTTATTCTAGATTTCTATATTTATTTTGTTTGTTTGTTTTAGGGGTGTGACTGTTCGTTTGGATAAGATGGTTTTGTTGTTGTCAATTCAGTCAGTTGACACCAAATTGACGCTAATTCGAAAGTGAAAGTAAAAGGCACACAGGCATTTACAAGCTATTTAAAAGCGAAAAAGACTTAAATACTAGTGGTGGACAGAGCAAGGCTTCGTAAAACACTGAAACAGTTGAAGAAAATGTTCTGAGGCTTCAAAACTATTCGACACCTGTCTCTGACACCTAGTGGTCATTTTCACGTATTGCTATGAAACAGCATTGACAACGAATCAGTTAAGCGAATTGACAAATTATAACGTATATGTTGTACTAGTGGGATATGTTGTACTAGGGGGACTGGTTGGAGTGCTCGACTGACTCATCTAACATGTTTTTACTCCAAACGTATAATGAACGCAATATAACGTAGCTTTTTATTGAACTACAGCTCTGTGTACTAAATGCTGCTCCATCTGAAAGCACCTGCTGGAGATTTACTAGTGATTACACAAGCGGCTTTACTGAAAAAATGTGCATGACAGTCGCCTTCGATTAATTGTGCAGTCCTACTGTCCTGCTTTCGAACAGAACAACAGCAGTGTGTAGGATAAACACTTCCCCATGTCTTTACTTTTTTCCCACAGATTCTGCGAATATATAAATATAATATATATATATATATATATATATACAGGGGTTGGACAATGAAACTGAAACACTGGCCAATATAGTGTTGGAGGTTTCATGGCTATATTTATGCAGCCTGGTGGCCAGTCTTTACTGATCGCACATTCCACCAATAAGAGCAGAGTGTGAAGGTTGACTTTGTGCACCCAATAGCTCAAACATTGTACCCTGAAGGTGGTGCCGTGTATTAGGATGATAATGCACCAATACACACAGCAAGACTGGTGACAAGAGTGATTTGATGAACATGAAAGTAAAGTTAAACATCTCCCATGGCCTGCACAGTCACCAGATCTGAATATTATTGAGCCACTTTGGGGTGTTTTGGAGGAGCGAGTCAGGAAATGTTTTCATACACCAACATCACATAGTGACCTGGCCACTGTTCTGCGAAAGGAATGGCTCAAAATCCTTCTGGCTACTGTGCAGGACTTGTATTTGTCATTCCCAAGATGAAATAATGCTGTATTGGCTGCAAAAGGAGGCCAAACGGCATACTAATTGTGGTCTAAACCCAGGTGTTTCAGTTTCACTGTCCAACCCCTGTATATACATACATGCTACACACTGGATCAGGACACCATGGTGTTTCAGATCCGACACTGAACTGCACACAGATGCACAACACTAACTTTGGTTCACTGACAGATTTTTTGCCAACCAGCTCCTGCCTCTGGAGATGGATGAGGCAGACAGAGATAGGGCTTTTCAGCGCCATCTGTCCGCTGTGTGGAGGTACTGCAGCTTTTTGAACCAAGTCCATTGAGATACCATATTTAAATGGTAATAGTTGTTTTCCTAAAAGATTTACTAATTTAATCATGAGCTGTTTGTGTTTTAATTGTCTATTTTATTTAGTATAGGCAAGGCAAGGCAAGTTTATTTATATAGCACATTTCATACACAAAGGTAATTCAAAGTGCTTTACATAAAAGGAAGTAGAATAATCATAAAAACAATCATAAAAACAATAATCACAGCAATAAAACAAAACAAACAAACAAACAAACAAAAATAATAAAATAAAATAAAATAAATAAATAAAACTTTTAAAATGATTTAAAAATTGATTTAAAATGGAAAAGGATTATACATAGTGCAAGTAGTTCGGACGTAGCACAGTGCTCATTCATTAAATGCACAGCTAAAGAGTTTTGAGTCTAGATTTAAATGTAGCTAATGTTTAGCACATTTGATCTCTTCTGGAAGCTGATTCCAACTGCGGGCAGCATAATAGCTAAAAGCAGATTCCCCTTGTTTTGTGTGAAGCCTTGGTATTTCTAACTGACTCGATCCTAATGATCTGAGTGGTTTGTTAGGTTTATATTCAGTGAGCATATCTGCAATGTGTTTAGGTCCTAGGCCACTGAGTGATTTATTAATGAGTAAAAGTATTTTAAAATCAATTCTAAAAATAACTGGAAGCCAGTGTAGGGACCTGAGGACTGGTGTGATATGCTCAGATTTTCTGGTTCTAGTCAAAATCCTGGCAGCAGCATTCTGGATGAGCTGCAGCTGTCTAATGGTTTTCTTGGGAAGGCCAGTGAGGAGACCATTACAATAATCCACCCTGCTTGTGATAAAGGCATGAACAAGTTTCTCCAAGTCTTGACTGGAAACAAAACATCTAATTCTTGCAATGTTTTTGAGATGATAGTATGCTGATTTAGTTACTGCTTTGACATGACTACTGAAACTAAGGTCTGACTCCAGAATCACACCAAGATTCCTGACTTGGTTTTTAGTTGTTTGATTCCTAGAGTGAAGGTATGCATTCACCTTAAGAACTTCCTCTTTGGTTCCAAATGCAATGACTTCAGTTTTCTCCTTGGTTAACTGAAGGAAGTTCTGGCACATCCAACTGTTAATTTCATCAATGCATTGGTAGAGGGAATCAATGGGGCTGTATTCATTTGGTGATAAGGCTAGGTAAATCTGGGTATCATCAGCATAGCTGTGATAGGCAATTTGGTTCTTTCTCATTATTTGACTTAGTGGGAGCATATACAGGCTAAACAAGAGCGGCGCAAGAATTGAGCCTTGAGGGACTCCGCATGTCATGGACGTCCACTTAGACTTATGCTCTCCTATACTCACATAATAACCTCTCCCTTCTAAGTATGACCTGAACCAACTGAGAGCCATCCCAGAAAGCCCGACCCAGTTTTCCAGTCTCTCTAGAAGAATGTTATGATCGACAGTGTCAAACGCAGCACTAAGATCTAGTAGTACCAGCACTGATATTTTGCCAGAATCAGAATTTAAGCGAATATCATTTATTATCTTAACGAGCACTGTCTCTGTACTGTGATGCGGTCGGAAACCAGATTGAAAATTGTCCATGTATCCATTTGAGTTTAAGTAGCTGTTCAACTGATTGAAAACTACCTTTTCAATAATCTTGCCTGTAAAAGGAAGATTTGATATTGGTCTATAGTTGCTCAATGTGGTGTTATCAAGATTGCTCTTTTTCAGAAAAGGCTTAACAGCTGCAGTTTTCAGGGAGTTTGGAAAAGTCCCAGAAAGAAGTGAGGTGTTTGCCACTTTTCAGAGATCTGCTTCTAAACAGTTAAACACACTTTTGAAAAAAGATGTGGGAAGTGTGTCAAGGTTGCAGGTTGAGGATTTAAGGTGCTGTACTGTTTCTTCCAAAGTTTAAAAACAGACATAGTGACTTCTTTTTGAAATTGCAGTCGAATCTGCATAACTTGAGGACGTGCTAATCACCCTTCTGATATTATTGATCTTCTCGGAAAAGAAGGAAGCAAACTCATTGCATTTGCTGTCAGAGAGCATTTCACTGGGAATCTGACTTGGGGGGTTTGTTAGTCTCTCAACGGTAGCAAAAAGAGTTTGAGTGTTGTTTAGGTTACTGTTTATAAGGTTTGAGAAGAACTTTTGTCTTGCTGTGGCTAGTTCCACATTGAAAGCATGAAGTCTGTCTTTATAGATGCTATAGTGAATTTCAAGTTTCGTCTTCCGCCACATCCGCTCAGCTTTTCTGCATTGTCTTTTCATACTCTGTACTGCTGTTGATTTTCTCCAAGATGATTTTTGTCTGCCAGTCGTCTTACTGACTTTCACTGGTGCAATGTCATTAATGACATTCTTAACTTTTGAGTTAAAGGACTCCAGGAGAAGATCAACAGAGTCTGCAGAAATGCTTGGCATTGAAGATATAGCCTTCATAAATAGCACACTAGTGTTTTCGTTAATACATCTCTTTCTGACAGAGACGGATCTAGATTCAGTGGTAGCAGAGATCAATATATCAAAGAAAATACAGAAGTGATCAGTGCTACGTCCTTAATGACAATGGATGAAATGTTTAGACCCTTACTAAAGAGTAAATCAAGAGTGTGTCCACGATTGTGTGTGGGTCCATGCACATGCTGAATCAGGTCAGAAGTGTTTAAAACGGTTATTATTTCTTTTGTGGTTTTGATTTCTGCATTTTCTATGTGAATATTAAAATCCCCTGCAATAGCAAAACAGTCAAACTCTGAGGAAATCATTAATAACAGTTCTGTGAACTCTTCAACAAAGGCTGGAGAATATTTTGGAGGCCTGTAAATAATGATAAATAGAATGTGTGGAGCACCTTTCAGCACAATCCCTAGATATTCAAAAGACAAGTACTGACCAAATGACACTTGCTTGCATTGATAGACATCTTTAAATAAAGCAGCTACACCGCCACCTCTCCTAACAGCTCTGCAGACACTCATGAAAGTAAAGTTAGGAGGGGCTGTTTCATTTAGGACTGTTGCACTGCAGCTGTCTTCAAGCCATGTTTCATTTAGAAACATAAAATCCAGGTTGTATGTGGTTATTAAGTCACTGACCAGAAATGATTTATTTTTTATTGAGCGAATGTTTCAGGAACGTATTTACTTTAGGGAAACTAAATTAGCTCCTACTTCAGACTAGAGTCTAAAAAAATTCTATAGGAAACTACCAGTGATGTAAGTGTATGCTGATTGGCCAAATGCATATAAAACACTGGCTACCCAGCATTTTTAAAAAGATGCAAAAAATATTTGCTCAAAGAACCTGGAAAACAGCGATAATGGCCCCAGATAACACACATACGTCTGCAAGATGTCTGTTAAAGATCACTTAATCTGGAAAGTGTCTGCTGTGTACAAACATCTGACAGGCATCTGTAAGATGTCAGTTTTACATACATTCTAAATCATAAACATCTTAAAGACATCTAATAGACGTCTATTTGACATCTGATGGGAAATGTTCTATACCCAGATAGCACATGTCCCTGATAGCACACATACATTTGGGAGACGTCTATTTGACATCTGCATTTACATCTGGAACACATTTTTTAGAGTGTTTGCTCATCTGCAATATGTCTATTGGACATTTCCTATCAGATGTCAAATAGACAAATAAATCTATTAGATGTGTTTAAGATGTTTATGCTTTAGAATATATGTAAAACTGACATCTTACTGACATCTGCCAGATGTTTGTACACAGATGTTTGTGCAGATGCTTTCCAGATCAAGTGATCTTTAACAGGATGAACGTACTCGCACAAGGATAAGGGTGAAATCCAAAAGTCATTAATATAATCCACAATGACTCTACAGGAAGGCAACAAAACACGTGCACATAGACAATACCGGACACAAAGCATTGATCTCAACTTATAAAGGTTGGTCAATGATACACAAACAGGTGAAACAAGTTAACTAATCAGGACACAATGAGGGCAGGAAGAACCAAATATGGGCACAAGAGGGAGCAAACCAACATAAACAGTTGGGGAACGGTTACTTCCCCCCTCGGAACGGGCTCTTCCCTCCACCTATTGTCAAATCAAATCAAAATCAAATCACCTTTATTTATATACCACCTTTAACAATACAGAATTGTGACAAGGCGGCTGTACAGTATTAAATAGGAAAAAGTACATCAACAATGCAAAGGGCAACAGTAAACACTCAATTTTCAGGTAAAGGTAGTTAATCAAATACAACAAAATAAAATACAATATTGTGTGAAGATAAAGTGTGTCCCCAACTAAGCAAGCCAGAGGCGACAGCGGCAAGGAACCAAAACTCCATCGGTGACAAATGGAGAAAAAAACCTTGGGAGAAACCAGGCTCAGTCGGGGGGCCAGTTCTCCTCTGGCCAGACACAGAGGACTCACCAGGTCCTGTGGTCCTGTGCCGACAGCCGTCTAGGTGACGAGATCTTCACTGGGGATCCGTCTCTGGGGCTCATCTGGTCGATGTGGTCTCCGCTGACATTCAGTGCTGTAGAGGTCGTCTCTAGGTGCTGATCCACCGTCTGGGCTGGGTTCGGACTGGATCCGGTGGACTGCAGTGACCATCTGATCTGGATACGGACTGGATCTGGTGGTTAAGGTGACCTCGGAATAAGAAAGAAACAGACTAATATTAGCGTAGATGCCATTCTTCTGACGATGCACTGAGTACATCGGGTGTTATGGAAAGTGTTCCCGGTTCCGGTTGACCTAATTAGTGCAGCCTAACAATCCTTTAACGGATTTGAATAATAGAAATGTGTTATTGTGTTATGTGTAAGCAAGGTTAAAGAGATGGGTCTTTAATCTAGATTTAAACTGACAGAGTGTGTCTGCGTCCCAAACAGTGTTGGGTAGATTGTTCCAAAGTTTGGGTGCTAAATAAGAAAATGATCTGCCACCCGCGGTTGATTTGGATATTCTAGGTATTATCAAATTGCCAGAGTTTTGAGAACGCAGCAGATGTGAGGGACTATAATGCGATAAGAGCTCGCTCAGGTACTGAGGAGCTAAACCATTCAGGGCTTTATAAGTAATTAACAAGATTTTAAAATCTAGACAATGTTTAATAGGGAGCCAGTGCAGTGTTGACAGAACCGGGCTAATATGATCATACTTTTTGGTTCTAGTAAGGACTCTAGCTGCTGCATTTTGGACCAGCTGGAGTTTGTTTATTAAGCGAGCAGAACAACCACCCAATAAAGCATTACAATAATCTAATCTTGAGGTCATAAACGCATGAATTAATGTTTCAGCATTTGACATTGAGAGCATAGGTTGTAATTTAGATATATTTTTGAGATGGAAAAATGCAGTTTTGCAAATACTAGAGATGTGGTTTTCAAAGGAAAGACTGCCATCAAATAGCACACCTAGGTTCCTAACTGATGACGAAGAATTGACAGAGCAGCCATCAAGTATTAGACAGTGTTTTAGGTTATTACACGCTGAGGTTTTAGGTCCAATAAGTAACACCTCTGTTTTTTCAGAATTTAGCAGTAAGAAATTACTTGTCATCCAATTTTTTAACTCAACTACACAATCAGTTAGTTTATCAAATTGGTATGTTTCGCCAGGCCGCGAAGAAATATAGAGCTGAGTATCATCAGCATAACAGTGAAAGCTAACACCATATTTCCTGATGATATCACCCAAGGGTAACATGTAAAGTGTAAAAGGTAATGGCCCTAGCACTGAGCCTTGCGGTACTCCATACTGCACTTGTGATCGATATGATACCTCTTCATTTACTGCCACGAATTGATAGTGGTCAGATAAGTACGATTTGAACCATGCCAATGCACTACCACTAATGCCAACATAATTTTCAAGTCTGTTCAAGAGAATGTTGTGGTCAACCGTATCGAACGCAGCACTAAGATCCAGTAGCACTAACAGAGAGATACAACCATGATCGGATGATAAGAGCAGATCATTTGTAACTCTAATAAGAGCAGTCTCAGTACTATGGTACGGTCTAAAACCTGACTGGAAATCCTCACAGATATCATATTTCTGTAGGAAGGAAGATAATTGTGAGGATACAACCTTTTCTAATATCTTCGACAGAAATGGGAGATTCGAGATAGGTCTGTAATTAATTAATTCGTTGGGGTCAAGTTGTGGTTTTTTAATGAGAGGCTTAATAGCAGCTAGTTTAAAGCTTTTGGGGACATATCCTAATGACAGTGATGAATTAATAATATTTAGCAGAGGATCTATGAGATCTGGAAGCAAGTCTTTTAGTAGCCTAGATGGAATAGGGTCTAGCATACAAGTTGTTGGTTTATGCTTTAACAAGTTTATACAATTCATCCTGACCTATAGTAGAGAATGAGTGGAATTGTTCCCCAGGAGATCTATAGGAAACTATCTGATGCGAACCTGTAATTGACGGCTGCATGGTGACAATTTTGTCTTTAATAGTATCGATCTTGGAAGTAAAGTAGTTCATAAAGTCATTACTGCTATGCTGATGGGCATAGTCAGTGCCTGTTGGTTCTTTATTTTTAGTTAACTTAGCCACTGTATTGAATAAATACCTAGGGTTATGTTTGTTATCTTCTAAAAGAGTCGAAAAGTAATCAGATCTTGCTGATTTTAATGCTTTTCTATACGATAGGGTACATTCACGCCAAGCAGTACGAAAAACCTCTAATTTTGTTTTCCTCCAGCTGCGCTCCATTTTCCGGGCTGCTCTCTTTAGGGCGCGAGTGTGCTCATTATACCACGGGGTCGGACTGTTTTCCTTAATCTTTCTTAGGCGCAGAGGAGCGACCGTATCTAGGGTCCTGGAAAAGAGAGAGTCAATAGTTTCTGTTACATCATCAAGTTATTCTGAGCTTTTGGACATGCTGAGGAATTCAGATAAGTCAGGAAGATTACTCAGAAAGCAACCTTTTGTAGTAGAAGTGATGGTTCTACCATACTTGTAATAAGGAGTTGAATTTAGAGTTTTATTTATCTGGAGTAAACACGAGACTAGATAATGATCAGAGATATCATCACTTTGCTACAGAATCTCAACGGCATTAACATCAATTCCATGTGACAGTATTAAGTCTAGAGTATGATTTCGACAATGAGTGGGACCTGACACGTGTTGTCTAACTCCAATAGAGTTTAAAATGTCTGTAAATGCTGCTCCCAGTGCATCGATTTAATTATCGACATGGATGTTAAAGTCACCTACTATTAAGACCTTATCTGTAGCTAACACCAGCTCAGATATAAAATCAGCAAATTCTTTAAGAAAATCTGTATGGTGCCCTGGTGGCCTGTATACAGTAGCAAGTACAAACGTCACAGAGGATTTATCATTAACACTTGTTTCTCTGGATAATGTTACATGAAGCACCATTACTTCAAACGAGTTATACTTGAAGCCTGCCCTCTGAGAAACACTGAAAATATTGCTATAAATTATAGAAACACCTCCCCCTTTACCTTTTAGACGTGGCTCATGTTTATAACAGTAATCATGAGGGGTAGACTCGTTTAAGATAATGTAATCATCTGGTTTTAGCCAGGTTTCTGTCAAACATAGCACATCTAGGTTATGATCAATGATCATATCATTTACAAAAAGCGCTTTTGTAGAGAGGGACCTGATATTCAAAAGGCCAAGTTTTATCATTTGTTTCTCTGTATTATGTACATTTTTTATTTGTTGAACGTTGATTAGATTGTTACTCTTAAATTGGTTTGGACGTCTTTTGTATTGTCTAGCTCGGGGAACAGACACAGTCTATATAGCATGATATCTAGGTGAAAGGGTCTCTATGTGCTGAGAATTAACTGATTTTGGTGACGTGAGGCGGCTAGCAGACGGTCGGATTAGCCAGTCTGTCAGCTTCCTGACCTGGGCTCCAGTTAGTCAAGTGCAAACTCTAAGACTATATGCCATATTACTAGAGAGAAGAGCGGCACCACCCCTGGAGGGATGAAGACCATCTCTTTTCAACAGGTCAGGTCTGCCCCAAAAACTTGTCCAATTGTCTATGAAACCTATGTTATTCTGCGGGCACCACTTAGACATCCAGCCATTTAGTGACGACAGTCTGCTATGTATCTCGTCACCACGATACGCAGGGAGGGGACCAGAGCAAATTACAGTGTCTGACATGGTACTTGCAAGTTCACACACCTCTTTAACATTATTTTTAGTGATCTCCGACTGGCGAAGTCGAACATCATTTGTGCCGACGTGAATAACGATCTTACTGAATTTACATTTAGCATTAGCCAGCACTTTTAAATTTGCCAAGATGTCAGGCGCTCTGGCTCCCGGTAAACATTGGACTATGGTGGCTGGTGTCTCTATTTTCACGTTCCGTACAATAGAATCGCCAATAACTAGAGCACTTTGATCAGGTTTCTCAGTGGGTGCGTCACTGAGTGGGGAGAACCTGTTTGATGTTCTGATCGGAACGGAAGAGCGGTGTTTTGACCCGCGACTATGCCGTCTCACAGTCACCCAGTTGCCCTGCTGCAAAGGCGAAGTTACCGGAACCGAACAATGTACGGGACTCCCTGAGCTAGTCGCATCCAAAGCCGTATCTAATGCCCTCACATTCTTACTATCCTCGATTAAAGTTTGGATGCGTGTCTCTAGTTCTGAAATCTTCTCTGTCAGCCTAACTATTTCCCTGCATTTATCACATGTGAATCCCTCGCTGCCGACAGAGATTGATAAACTATACATATGACAGGTGATGCAGGTTACCAGAAAAGGAGAAGAAGCCATTACTCACCGTAGTTGTAGAATGATTTCAACTCACCACTGTTGTTTGATGAACTTGTGAAGAAAAAGCAGGGGGAGAAAGCAACAACGGTTGTAGAGGCGGATAGAAAAAGTAAAAGTGAATGGCAAGCTAACCGGCTAACACACTGCAGGCACGCTGCACTCGCAGTTGTAGAATCCTCTGAGGAGGGCGATATGGGAAGCACAGTTGAGGAGCCACTCCCTCAATCGCTGCAGTACGAGGAGTTGTTGGAGGTGGTAACTCATGCGGTGTCCAAACTTAATATCGAATGGCCCGCCGAGGAAAAGACTGAACCACAGAGAAGCAAGCTAGATGACCGCTTTCTGTGGAGCAAGCCGCCATCTCCATGCAGGAGCCTTCTGTTCTTCCCCAAACTCCATTCCGAGATCTCGAGGCCATGGGGAAGACCGTTTTCGGTCCACTTGTTCGTCCCCCCCTCGGATTATTACGGCAATGTGGCGGGGCTGGGCGGGCGTGGTTATAAGACGATACCCCGGGTGGAACAGACGTTGGCTAGTTATCTGTCCCCCGGTGCAGTATCGTCTTTGAAGGCTCCGTCCTTACCCTCCAAGCTGCTTCGCATAACATCTGTGCTAGTGAGTAAGGGGTACACGGCAGCAGGTCAGGCTGGAGCATGTCTGCACACTATGTCTGTGCTCCAGGCCTACCAAGCAGACCTGCTGAAGGAGTTAGATGACAACAAGAAAGTAGATCTGCTTAGCAGGACCGCTGATTTTACTAATTTCTATTTAAGGGCTTTTCATTGGCAGTGTGTGCTTTCTGCCTTCTATCATGACTGCTTAGCAGTTTATAGTCACAAATGCTACAGTATGTAAATAATTAATTTTAAGTTTAAACAAACAGCTTCACATCTGCTTATACTCTGCACAATAACAAAATGTTTCATCTGTGCTTATATAAAATGACACTTCCTCAAATCTATCTCACACCTTTATCCAACAGAGCTATTCTCAGAATCAAGACCACAAATTCAGCATAATTTCACTAAGAATGCTAAACTTAAACCCTATTAAGTACTATATGTTTAAGCATATATGGTTTATAGTAACCCTCTCACAGTTAAACAGTTTCTCTTTTCTTGCAGAAATCACTTGATATGCAGTAGTCATATTATAGATAATACAAAAATATATGTTGCGTTGGACATTACGTTTTTAGATAGTAGATTAGCTAAAAACAGTGAGGGTCACATCATTATCACTTAAAAATGTAAATGTTAAAATAAACATTTGTTTTATCCAAACACTAAAACTATTTAAAGGGTGTCCTGTTTAGAGGCACAATCTGATTGACAGATCAGTTCCTAACATGCACATAGTTTATGTTTCCGTTCTCACCAAAGCATCATCAGCTCTTCTCACTAATCAGGAAGTAACCTCTTAATTCATGCACATTTTGCAAGAACACAAGCATCACAATGCTAAGACCTTCTCTTCTCACTTTGATATTGGGTAAACTCAATTTTTAATTCTTACAATTTCTATTTTCATAATGGATGGAGATTAAAGATGAAAATTCAGTGATAATGGTCTTCTTAAATTACTGCACAGTGTTCGCAGTAACATTTAATCCTTAAAACAGTTTAGTAAAAGATTATGAACTGAATGCGTTGGTTTGTTGTGCAATCTTTTAATCATTGTGTCATAATTTCTCAGATAATTAACTGAGCTTTTACACTTGTAGTTTCTAATACCAGAAAGTAAACTGCTACATGTTGATATGTCTGTATGTTTGGGTTGATATGATTTTAAATTTTGAAAAGACATTCACCAACAAGTTGACGGCTCTAAACAACTTTTAGCTGCTTCATGAAAATGAGCTGTTCAGTAAACTAAAATGATTTGAAGTAAAACAATAATTTTTCTGTAGCTTCTATAACTTTCTATACATTTTCTTATAACTTTTCTATAACACCTGAATGCAGATATATAGTCAGTATGTTAACGCATGCCTCAGTGCGTAAACATACTCATGCTCATCCAGATGCCAGAGCTTTTACACAATAAGTTTGGAGGAAGAACTATAAACAGGCCTGCAGCCAACCACAGAACAACAGTTCAGTCCCGCCACTATCACTCTCACAGTGCTGGCCTTTCACAACATCACAGCTCAGGGCAGAGTCTTCCTCGTAAGCTTATTGGTTTCTAGGCTTATAATGCTTTTGCACATGTTTGCTATTGTACACATGGAACTAATTCAGTGTCACTGCCTCATAGACAGAATACTAATGAATTCATTAGCAGCTGATCACAGTCAAAAATAAATAAATAAATAAATAGTTATATGTGCAAATAATAGACTTTGCGCAGTGTATTTCTCTAGTGTGCATCACAGACACACAGGTAAGAACACAGTATTAAGAATAAATCATTTGTAAACTTAAACTGGTTCATTTGTGTAAAATCAGATATTATTGGGTCTTGTGAACTATATAAACATCTGTTATGTAAAGTAGCTTATTCAAGGCAGTAGTAGGCTACATTAGTACTCATTAACATGGGTAACAAGCATATCGGTTTGAGAATACACTGACTAAATGATAGGATGCAATTTTCAGATGATACTGTCTGTCATTAACATCATGTGTTTTAAAAAAGTTTTTGTTTGGTAAATCATATCTAAATGTAAGTCTACAATATGTTTAAATGTCACTGTTTTTCCATCTCAACAGCCAGTTCTCTGACTTCTGTAACTGGTAAGTAACAGGCTGTTAGTCACTCATTTAAAACACAGATCTTATTCTAGCTGCATTATGACATAACCAATCACTGTTTTGTCTAGTCTGCAAGTTTAGCTGTACGATGTGAGTTGTATAATGGAGTTATTTTGTTTTTAGGACGTTACAGTATCAGACTGGTGAATGGTAGAAATGACTGCTCTGGAAGAGTTGAGGTCCTTTATAATGGCACATGGGGGACAGTTTGTGATGACGACTGGGACATGAATGATGCTGCTGTGGTGTGCAGACAGTTGGGATGTGGAAGAGCTGTGAGTGCAAATGGCAGTGCTCATTTTGGCCAGGGAAGTGGTCCGATCTGGTTGGATGATGTGAGATGTTCAGGAAGTGAATCATCGCTCACACAGTGCTCACATCGTCCTATTGGAACACATAACTGTGATCATGGTGAAGATGCAGGTGTCGTCTGCTTAGGTAAAATGTTTTCAGATTGATTCCTTACATAGTATTTTCCTAGCATTTTCTAACGCATTTCTACTGGTCTGTCAAATAGGGGAAGCTCATTTTCGGCCTACATCATAAAATTGTCTATTTATTTATTCACAAGAATGTGCCTTATTGTCATAAGTAAGTCACAATGCAAACAATCGTAAAAAAAAAAAGCTTTAGTTTTATTATGCAAAATATGATGTATTTTTTCTTTTAGTCAGATGCTACTATATAGTATAAATATTTTGCAATTTAAATAAGGTTATTATGGAGATTTATTTATTTATTTATTTATTTATAAAGTATTTTAATAGAAATATAAGGTTTCATGTTATGTTAAAATTTTTCAAGATTACTATATATATATATATATATATATATTAATTTATAGTCATCCTCCATGTTAATATTTAATGTAGTAATCTATATATATATATATATAGATTACTACATTAAATATTAACATGAATGAATGAATGAACGATCTAAAAAAAATATTAAACTCTGTAAAAGTGAAACAAGGAATGTGGTGTATAATTGTGTGAAATGTATGATGAAAATCAAGCAATTTCGCCAAGCAAATATAAAGAAATAGGTTGCAGCAGTTTTTATTTCGACTGAACTTGAGAAATCCGCGATGGGACTGAGCGCGAATAGCTTCAGCGATTCCTTATAGTACAAAATCGCTGTCAGTCAAAAGGAGATGCAATCTTTCGACAGACCCTCCAATCATCACGCAGAAGCTCGGAGTCCAGGCCAGCCCACTCCTCATTTGCTCCTCATTCACCCCCAGAGACGCTGAGCGTCCGTGGGCGGGACATAATCGCAGCGTTTATCCAATGACCGTCTAGTTTCAAAGCACTGAAAAAAAACGTTCAAAGCAGCCGCATTGAAGTCAATGGACGCTGGGCTTCAACGGGGAAATGCACTGTGACGCTACGGGAATGTATGAGAAGAAAATCAAGTCAGCCGACCTGCTATATCTAACTGATTCTGAACGAACTCGTCTTTGAGATGAACGTTTTCTAACGCATTTTTAGTCAATAAAATGTTAATACAATAGTACATAATTTGACCATTAATTTTGTGACATTATAGGGGAAGCTGAGCTTCCCTTGCAGTCTTAAAGAAATCGCCACTGTTTCCTAGGTACATTTTTTACTAAAAATTTATCTCAAATGAGTGCTAAGTGTTTTAAAAATGTATACTCGTAATAAAAATACTTCTAAAGCAATTAATATAATAGAGGTTATGAATGACTGGTACTTACAGCATGCTAAAAGTAACGTGTTTTTAATCACGTTGTACTTGGCTACCAGACATAAGGTTGGTCAGTGGTTCTGATTCATGCTGTGGAAGAGTGGAGATCCGTTATAATGGCCAGTGGGGAACCGTATGTGATGATAACTGGGACATGAATGATGCTGCTGTGGTGTGCAGACAGTTACAGTGTGGATCAGCCATCAGTGCACCTCATAGAGCCACCTTTGGTCAAGGCAGTGGATCGATCTGGCTGGATGATGTTGAATGCTCAGGAAGTGAAGGAACCCTCACACAATGTTCACACCGTGGATTAGGAACAAATAACTGTAATCATGGTGAAGATGCTGGTGTTGTTTGTTCAGGTAAGTCAAATCTTTTGCATCTTCACACATTATTTTGGGGGGAAATGAGCAACTGAAATTACAGTAAGCTTCATGAATGTCATGCTTATATTACAATATGTCTTAATAAACATAAACATATTTATTTTGCAGGTGAGCTGCAGATGCCGACCTTTTCCCTGACCTCCACACGTGCAGTTGTTTCTCGTGGAGAAAATATCCAGTTCAGATGCACAACACCTAAACCAAGATGTAATGTTACTGTAGAATTCCAGCTCTTCACAAACGGTTCCTCTGTATCCTCCCAGAAACATGTATCTAGTGTGACTTTCAATCTTGTTAATGTAAACGTCTCAAATCAGGGAAGCTACAGCTGTCAATACTCCTATCAAAACAACACTATCAAGTCGCCCTTGAGTAACACTGTTATCATCACTGTGGGTGAGTGAGTTTGGTCTTGTCTCATTGCCTACATTATAGATTGCATGCATTAGAAATGTACAAGTAAACTCATTCTTTAATGATGCCTTTTTTGCATTTGATCAGCCCATTTGTAAAATGCCTGTGGATTAAATTTTGACCCTGACAAGATGCAGTTCTTGAAATCATTTTTATTTATTTAAAAAGTGAGATGTATTGTTTGAGTCTCTGTAACCATATAAATGTTCTTGTTTTCCAGTGAACTTGCAGCAGCCCAGCATTTCCCACAGTGCTCCTGATGGACAGTTTGTTGTGGGGTCTCAGGGGCCAGTGATCACCAGGGGCCACAGTTTCACTATCATCTGTTCCACTGAATCTCAGTTTCCTGGAGGCTCTTTTCACCTGTTCAGAGGGTCAAACATCACCAGGAGTGAGTCAGCTGTCAGTCACTCTGCCTCCTTCTCCTTTCCTGAGGCAGATTATTCACATGAGGGAAACTACAGTTGTGTTTATGAAGTCAGTGTCTCCTCACGCTCCTTCAGTTCATCTGCCTCTGAACTGCTGCTCATCACTATCACAGGTACTGATGTGTAAGAGTCTAAAAACAAGCTGGACTGCTGGTAATGAAAGTTTAACTCAAACATATGTGTTTCTCTCAGCCTCTCTGCTTCCTGTCATTGGTGCTGCAGTGTCAGCTGTGCTGCTCTTATTGTCTGTATATAGCACTTTATATAGCACATTCAATGCAGTTCAAAGTACTTTACATAACCAAATATAAACTACCGCATTTAAATACATATCAATACACATAAGATTATATACTGTACATATAAAATAAAACACATCAAAGAAAAAGAACACAACATAAAACACTTGACCATAAACATAACACAGTTAAAAAAAATAAAAAAATCAGCGGCTATGGCACACTTTCTTTTAAAAATATTAAGTAAACTGGCTTCCCTAATATTGTCAGTCAGGCAGGGATGTGGAGAGATGAGTAGGCTAGTGCAACAGTGGTGAGGTTACGTTTAACACTAAAGCTAAAGATAAAAGGTAACACTTTACAATACGGGTGCACAAATATGCATTAATTCATGCTTAACTAATGCAGAGATAATCATGAGTTAATGTATAATTCATGAATAACTAAAACATTTATTAATGATTACTACATCAGCAACTAATGAACATTCTGTTTGATTCATAGATTAAGTAATCAAAAAATTATCATTAGTTAAATGTGTCATAATGTATTAATTCCCTAACAACTTATTTTATTAACTAATGATGTAAATTCATATGTGGTCAAAGCTATGTACATCAACTTCCAGTTGTCTGCTTTAAATACTCATTAGCTAATGATTTGCTAATGTATCACTATGTTATGACTTTACTTGTTGAGGCACAGAACTATTAACTAATTGTTAGGTAATATGTCATTGTGGTTATGGATATAGAATTAGTTAGTTAGTCATGAGCCTCAATGAGTTGGAGCCATGCATTTTCATGGGTTAAAGCCACGCGTTTCAAGTTCCAGTTGTCTACTTTAATTAATCATTATCTAATGATTTGCAAAGATATCATTATGACTTTACTTGTTGAGGCACATGACTAACTAACTAATTCTGAATCCATAACCACAATGACATAGTACTTAACAATTAGTTGATAGTTTTGTGCCTCAACAAGTAAAGTCATACCATAATGATATCTTTGCAAATCATTAGCTAATGATTAATTAAAGCAGACAACTGGAAGATGCAATGCGTGGCTTCAACCCACTGTGGTAATTAACACATGAATTTACACTATTAGTAAAAAAAATTAATTATTAGGGAATTAATACATTATGACACATTTAACTAATAACAATTTATTGATTACTTAATCTATGAATCATATAGAATGTTCATTTGTTGCTGATGAACTAATTATTAATAAATGATTTAGTTCTTCATGAGTTAAATATTAACTCACGATTATCTCTGCATTAGTTAAGCATGAATTAATGCATATTTGTGCACACGTATTGTAAAGTGTTACCAGATTAAAAAACACACACATATTTAACACACAACATTAAACCACTGTATCAGTGCTTGATTAGTTTTTCCAAAAGCACATTCTCTATGATGTCTGAAGCTTCACTGGCCTGTAAACCATGTGACTCAGAATCTGGTTCAAAAGACGCAAACCTCAGCACTTGTCCCGTTACATTATGTTACATTATAATTTGTAAGCGTTATTTATTAACAATATTGTAATTTATATATGAAGCTCAAATCAATTTTATCTATGTCTGAGGCTGGCCACACAGTGGAAGATTTTAAGCCCGATTTGCACCTCTGAACGACTGGTGGCGTGGCCCCAATTTAAGGCTTGTCGCAAACGATTTTTTGTCTAAGAAATCTTCTATTGTGTGGTATCATTACGATTATTTAACTGCTCCCGATCAAGACGCTGTCCCCGAGCTCAAATGGTAAATAATTAAACATACTTGATATTTACGACTCTTTATTGGGCTGCCTCTGATGTGATACCCACGATAGCCAATGAGTGCGAGCAAGCGTCACCTACCGGATGTTGCCTGCTTTTATAGCTGAAACTTGGCAATCACAAAAATACCACGAAAGCAGTGTACTGAAAAAAGAACATCACCCATATTATCTTTTATGCTTTGTTTTTCACTAAAACAGAACGTACGCTAGGAGAACAAGCTGACAACGTTGATCGTTCTTCCTTTGTTTTCTTCTCTAGTCACATATAATCTCATGAGTTTGTGAGATCACACGTCACTGTGAAATCGTTTCTACAATCAACAAGTGTGTGGTCTCGTGGTCAAATCGTCTAATGTGCGCGTTCAAAGGATTATCAGGCTAAAAATAGGTTGAAATTGTCTTCATGTCTGTGGTATCCCGTGGTTTTAAAATCAGTTAAGATTTTAAGGACTGAGGCAGAGTTAAAGTAGACAGATTTTATTTAGAAATTTGTGATTCATTTATTTTTACTTATTTTAGTGCCACATGAACACAAATTAATGACACATTAATTGACAATGACCGTTATTTATAAACAATAAAATAAAACATAATAATAGTTGTAGAACCGGATATGAAGAAACACAGCAGCTGTAAAGGGACACCAGCAGGTGCAAGTGTGCATAACAAGTCCTAACAGTAAAGCCAAAACTTTGGACCCAGTGTCATAAACCCCACTCTCTCAATGTAATCTACTGGGATGTAAGACAAACTAAATAATTAAATTATGGTTCATATAATTTTATTTATTTATTTATTTAAATTGTCATTTTACGTAGTTTCATCACGCTGATGTAAGTTCAAGTGTTCATGTTGTAACTAAGTTGTGGTATTCTGTTTAAAAAAAAGAGAATGAATTTTAGCTATATTTCTTGGTGAAATATATATATATATATATATATAAAGTTTTCACCAGTTTCAGCTTAAAAACTTATGTTCAGCAGCTGACTTAAAATTTAAGTTAAATCAACTTAAAACTTAAAACTTGTACTTTTAAATTGATTTAACTTGTGAGTTGAAATGATGTGTAATTTTAAGTTGAAATGACTTGATTTAACTTATTGTAAGGCAGCTGCTAAACTTTTTAAACAATGTTTGTGTATATATATATATATATATATATTTAATCACCTTATTAATATGAGATTTAAAACTGAAATCAAAGTCTAAAATAACAGAGACTTGTAACCTCTGATCTAAATTTAACCAAATTATTGAACAGCATTTCTTTTTGTTCTAAAGCCATCTAATGAAATTTCAGTTTTTATCTTTAAAAAAAAGCTATTGATCAACCAATTACAGCAGTCAACATTTGAAGTGGATCAAAACCTTTCATCAAAGTTGTTCTAAAACCAAATCAACACCCGTTCTAGTCTTAGGAAAACTTTGAACTTTTCTGATCCACTTCAAACTACTGACTACTGTATTTACTGCCATAAGGCAGGTAGTAGGTGAATTTTCAGCTGCAGAATCATTTGGTTGTCATCAGCATAACAATAGAAACATTATTATTTTATTATTTTCTCAAATGATGTCCCCAAGTGGCATCATGTACAATTAAAATAATAATAGATAAAAATATACCAAGGCAATTTTTTATTTTTTATTTTTATAAGGGCAGTTTCGGTATTGCTGTAAATTCAAAATACACTGAAGCACCCCTCCATTATACAATTTTCTTGAAGAAAGGAGTTTTTGTGCTGCAACTACCCTTTTGAGTATCTTACAAATAAATAGTATATGTTAGATACCTGGCCAGGACACTACTGTCTAAGTTACATAGTGAACCATCTCTTGATAATTTATTTTTAACGAAAATAGTACCAGTGTGATTTGGTGTTTGTCCGCTATAATTATAATATAATGTAATAATAGTAGAAGCAAACTTGTAAAAACAATATGGGCTGTGTACTTTGTCCTTGGCTCCTAACAATATCAAACACTTACTATATAGAGTACAAATACAAATACAGCATGTATGCAAAAAAAAAAAAAAAAAAAAGATTAAATTTTGATCCAGACAAGATAGTTCTCGAATCCATTTTTCCTTTGAAGCTGTTTGAATTCAATGTTTGAGCATCTGTAACCATATAAATGTTTTCTTCTTGTTTTCTAGTGAACTTGCAGCAGCCCAGCATTTCCCACAGTGCTCCTGATGGACAGTTTGTTGTGGGGTCTCAGGGGCCAGTGATCACCAGGGGCCACAGTTTGACTATCATCTGTTCCACTGAATCTCAGTATCCTGGAGGCTCTTTTCACCTGTTCAGAGGGTCGAGCATCACCAGGAGTGAGTCAGCTGTCAATCACTCCTCCTCCTTCTCCTTTCCTGAGGCAGATTATTCACATGAGGGAAGATATAGTTGTGTTTATGAAGTCAGTGTCTCCTCACGCTCCTTCAGTTCATCTGCCTCTGAACTGCTGCTCATCACTATCACAGGTACTGATGTGTAAGAGTCTAAAAACAAGCTGGACTGCTGGTAATGAAAGTTTAACTCAAACACGTGTGTCTCTCTCAGCCTCGCTGCTTCCTGTCATTGGTGCTGCAGTGTCAGCTGTGCTGCTCTTATTGTCTGTCCTCATAATCATCCTCCTGCTGAAGAGAAGACAAAAGCAAAGGAACAAGGAAACTCATTCGAAGTGCTCTTTTACCAATGGTAATGGTTTTTATTCTATAAAAGAAGTCAGATGATGTCTTCTATTTTATTTTAACCCTTTCATCCTGTCACTTTTGTTCCTTATCATTTTCCTGTCATTTTGTCCCTCTCTATACAATGTCTCTACAGGTGCGGCCCATGATCATGATGAAAATGAAGATGATGATGAAGCTATTTATGAAAATGTAGAATTTGGTGAAAACATGGATCATGATGATTCTGAACAGGACTATATTAATGTGGACTCTGATCAATCTGAACAGGACTATATTAATGTGGACTCTGATCAATCTGAACAGGACTATATTGATGTGGACTGTAATTATTCTGAAGAGAACTATGTCAATGTAGATATTACAGAGTAAAGTGTGGTAGACAAATCTGATAATAACATGAAAACTGTTGTGAGTAATACTGAGTGAACCAAAAAAACTACAATTATTGAGGCTTAAAAGAGATTAATTATGGCAGTTCAGTTGACAGTGTGATGAGCAAAGAGACAACAGATGATTACAATTCTGCGAATCTATTGTTACAAATATGAGTGACTCTAATGTAGTGCATTCATTCTGGGCACTGCAGTTTTCATCACAGCCTGCTGCACATCTTCCAACTGGTACATTTTGTTTAGTGTATTCAGTGATTCAAGTCAAATGTGTTATCAGGGATATCAGATCGTTTCTTGATCACATTTAGTGATGAGTGAAATGGAGAGGGAGTTTTCTTTTTAAGTATGTCAAACAGACAGTATTTTTTTGATCTTGCTAGGTCATTCTGTGTCAGCTAAACCAGAGGTCCGCAGCTCAAATTTTGGATTTTGCTAATATTTTTTCTGAAGAAAGATACATAATGATGAAAGCCAAAATTTTAAATGTCATGGGCGAATATTTACTGAGTAATCCACTATTTTGTAGCGGGAGGTCAAAATGGCAATTTTCACCTTAGATTCAGAGTCAAGTTACAGGGGGTAAAAGTGACTTCAGTAAGATGGCAACAACATGATGTTATTTTTACACAGAGATTGGTGGTAATATTAGTAAAATCTGTTGGCTGTAGTAATCCTTGTTGCATTATGTGCCAATGGTGACCATTCAAAATTGGGGAAACAACACTTTTCAAGTTTTTCTCCGAAGTTTGCATGCCTGTAAGTCAAGAAGTATTAAAGATATTTTAATGCCCTTTTAGATATTGGGTCATCTTCATTTTTAAGGCCCTATGAGATTCGGTTCCAAAGATATTGACATTTCAATATGGCTCCAGGAGTAAATCATTAAAATGTACACATTTTCAGTGGTCAAAAACCAAATGTGGGTCAATTTGAAAAAACATGATACTTCTTTTCTTTTAAAGAGGAATGTCTGAAGAACAAATAATTTTGAAAATGGAGATGTATCTCGTTTCTTTCTGTCAAGACAACTGTATTGAACTTACCTGAGTGCCATAAATATTCTTTTTCCAAGGTTTGCGTGCCTATAACTCAAGAAGTATTAAAAATTTCGCCATATGATTTTATGAACTTTTCTTTTGGAATCTTAATTTTCAAGGCCCAACATAATTCAGTCCCAGAGATATGGGGACCTCACTGAGGCTCCATGTCCAGATTGTTGGATGTTACCCATTTCAGTGGTCAAAAACCAAACATTTCACAGTGTTCATACTTTACCTAGAGTTAACAATTAATCCATTCATAATCTTACACTGTACAATCCTAATCCCTGGTTTACTGTTATTATTTGCATATTTGCATTGTAAATGGTAATGACCAGGTAAACACAAAACAACATTTGGTTTTTGGCCATTGAAAATGGGTAGGATACTAAATTTGGAGCTGCACTGAGATCTCAATATCTCTGGGATTAAACCATACAAGGCCTTAAAAAATGATTCCAGAAGAAAAGTTTCTTTAGAACCAGAATCTAAAATTACATTAATATAACTTTAATACTTCTTGAGTTACAGGCACATAAATTTTGGAAAAAAATAATATTTATGAGACTTAAACAGGTATGTTCTATTCAGTTGTTTTGATAGTGGGAAACAAGATACAATTCTAATTTCAACATTATTTACAAATAAAATAATTATCGGCTGCACTGAAAATAAAATATTTAACAATCTGAAAATGGAGCCTTATTGAGATCCCCATATCTCTGGGACTGAATGATGTTGGGCCTTGAAAATGAAGATTCAAAAAGAAAGATTTATTAACAACTGGAATCTAAAATCACACTGCAATATTTTTTAATACTTAAAGATTATTCATGGTACTCAGACTGGTATATTCAATACAGTTGTCTTGACAGAAAGAAATGAGATACAACTCTAGTTTTAACATTATTTGTTCTTCAGACATCCCCCTTTTTAAAAAAAAAGAAGTATCATATTTTTGCAAACTGACCCACATTTTGTTTTTGATCACTGAAAATGTGTACGTTTTAATGATTTAATCCAGGAGCCATATTGAAATTTCAATATCTCTGGAAATGAATCTCATAGGGCCTCATAGGGAAGGTTGGTTAAGACCCATTATCTAAAAGGGCTTTAAGATATCTTTAATACTTATTTAGTTACAGGCATGCAAACTTTGGAGAAAAACTTTAAAAGTGCTGTTTCCCCATTTGTTCTGTCTACAGTGAAGTCAACAATAATTAAGGAATAAATGTTTAGGTTGTAGTTTGTATCCCCCTACTGGCTGCTCTGAGAATAACACTGTCATTATCATGTGACTGATCCAATGACTAACAAGAAAATTAGTGCCTTCCATGCTGCTGTTCTATTGCAGAGTCAGAAAGCAGTGAATCAATATACATCTGCATTCATCCTTGGCCTTTGGTAGCTTTGTTGGTATGTTTTATTGTTATTGTTCATAGTACGAATTATAATAGATTATTTGGAACTTTTTTCTGTGATTTATATTATTTGAGTACATCTTAAGTGTAATTCTCACTGGACCATACGAGAACCATTGTCACTGTTTGGTGATCAACCTTATTGGCTGATATTTTATTTTCATGTTATTTGATAAGCAGAAAAGTCAGATCTAGATTACGAGATATTTGTAAGAAGCATTTCTGTTAACACATTAATATTAAAATATTATTCCTTATTAAAGTTTGGAAAAGGACATTCAGTGTCTGTGAAGTTAATGAGGAGAGTTTAACTTGCTGTTGAAGTATATACAGGACATATATGGAGAACAGTACAACATTATTGAATGGTCACCCTTGGCACATAATGCAACAAAGATTGCTAAAGTCAACAGATTTCTGTGTAAAAATAACATTATGATGCTGCCATCTTTCTGAAGTCAGTAACTTGACTTAACTTTGACCTCCTGCTACAAAATAGTGGATTATTCAGTAAATATTTATCAGTGACATTTAATATTTTGGCTTTCATCATTATACATGTGTATCTTTCTTCGGAAAAAAATCTTAACAAAATCAAAAATTTGAGCCGGGGAAATTTTTCAAATTTGGTTGATTAAACACAGAATGACCCTGTTGTATATTTATCAGTGAGGATTGCTTTAAAATTAAAATGTTAGCAAAAAATGTACATTTACATTTTTTTCATTTAGCAGACACTTACAAATAAGGAATGCAACAAGAAAAACAATGTTGGACACATTATGAAACTGATGGATAGTGCAAGAGGAAAACTCATTAAAAAAAAAAAACAGTTAAAAATAACAATAGATTGATGTCTGATGGTAGCAAGTTGAAGATGCATTGCATTAGTTGTACTGGTCTTTTACTGCCATCGTCAGAACTATATATGTATTCTTTTAACTTACAAACTACTTAAAAACACATCTAGATTTATATACGTATAATTAATAATAATTATTCTTTTAATTGGTCTTTGCTGCTGTTAGAAAAGAAAAAAAGAGGAAGTAGACTTGAAGTAGGAATTTCAGAGACTAATGTCTTTTAAATCAGATTATTCACACATCAATCTCAGTTTTTAAACCAAGCAAACATATCTTTGTCCAGCTCTCGAGCAGAACAACAGCAGTGTGTAGGACATGCACTTACCTTTGCCTTTAATGGTTTTTTCACAGATTCTGCGAATATATACACGCTACACACTGGATCAAGACCATGACATTTTAGATGGTCTGACACTGAACCGAACACAAATGCACAACACCAGCTTCGGTTCACTGACAGATCTTCCGTCAACCAGCTCCTGCCTTTGGAGATGGATGATGCAGAGATGGGGCTTTTCAGCGCCATCTGTCTGATGTGTGGAGGTACTGCAGCTTTTTGAACCAAATTCAATGAGATACACTTCTGGCCATATTTATATAGTGATAGTTGTTTTCCTAAATGATTTGTGTTTTATTTTTCTATTTTATTTAGTAGATTTATCGAAACACAATTGGGCTAGTTTTGGGCTAGTTTTGAGTAGCAATTGGGCAGGTTTCGTTGTGAAAACCTGGCAACCCTAGTTGAAGTCGTCGATGGCACAGCTGCGTTTTATGTTGGAACACTGCCTGATATTGCATATGCTCAGACAAACTATGAGAACATCAGATTAAATGGACCAATATAATGCACGCAAATATGTTAACATAATAAAAAAAAATGCATCTCCATCTGTTTCATATTCACGTCTGCTGAACCCTGCTGAACATGACATACAGCACAAACCCTGTATTGCTTTAAAAGTTGTTATACAGTCAAACATACAAAAATGTTTCTTCTGGTCCCTGGATGATGAAAAAAAAAAAAGTTTAATAAAGACTTATGTTTTTTGTGTTTTTGACCATGCTGGGTTTTTGTGATCTCTTGTGTTTTTTCCCACAAAACTGTGGTTTTCTTGTTTTTTTTCTTTTGTAATATTCTCATTGTCTGACCATATCAACATGGTTTGTGTGTTCAAATGTCACACTCTAAAACATGAGATTTTTTTCTTATTACAGTATCTGCATATTGCTATATTGAGCTACATTTTCCTGCAAAATTACAACCAAACTTAGTACAGTTATGACTGATTACGTTTTATAAATGCAGTGAATAAAGACATCGCTGTTGGCCGCCTCAGAGTTCCTGCTGATGTTGCGAATGCAAGGGGGAAATTGGTTCTCTAGAAATAAGACAATAATCCTCTCGGCTGTCCAAACTATTCTCTGTAATCTTCTGGTGTCTGATTTCGTAGCTGAGCCAAACCAGATACTTTGTGTCTACTTTCACAACACGTACTGTAGTTCTAAGAACTCAGTTCTAGGAACTAGAATTTTTGATTATGTTTATGCTACAAAAACTGAAAAAACTATGTGCCTGTGGTACTTGTAACACTGATTCCAGGAATCCTGAAGGGATAGGCAATAGCATTTATTTTATTACATTTCCTAAATCCAAACAAAACTGAGCAAAATGTCACCTCCCTAAGCATTCAACCCCAATCACAATGAAGACAAAAAAAAAAAAAGTTCATTTTCTGGTTGACACACTCTGTAACGGAAAGAGTGAGACGAGAGGCGAGCGGATCCATTCGCAAGCTTTTATTAAAGGGACGAGACAGATACATGGTCGAAAACAGGCAGGGTCAAAACAACAGCAAGCAGGTGTGTCAGAGGCCAGACGAACGAATAATCCTTATAATGAGCGATAGTCCAAAAAGGCAGGCGGCGAGACAGTCGAAAACGAGATGACCAGGCGAGAGAACTAAACACTGGGAACTTGAAAACTAGGAAACTAGGAAACGCTAACAATGGAAATCACAACAACAATACTCCGTGGCTTGCATGGGGAAAGTCCGGGGCTTTTATAGCGCGCCTGATTGGCTACAGGAGGCAACGCAATCGGCGCGATGGGTGATGGGAGTAGTAGTCCGGGGTGCAAAGCAACAGTCTGTGTGTAGTGATAGGGTGAGAGCGACATCTGGCGGTGAGCGGACCGCAGGACACCGACCAGATTCGTAACACACTCATTAAGTTACAATTTTCATCTGCTCAAGCATGATGTTAATGTCATTCTGTGCTTCAGCAAGGCATCTCTGGCTAAACCTATAGCTAAAACGGTAAAGTTAGTGAGTGCATGCTAATGTACAAACCTAAATAGCGAACTGTTCTCACATCATGTGCAGTGTTGGTCAAAAACACATAAGCGAAGGTCTGCATTTTAGTTTTTGTCCATAATAAAATGGTCAAATGTACATGAATTTAATCGTACCCTGCGATACATGAATAGTGTAGATCCTGCATGTTGTCATTCGCGATCATGATGACTGACTGTAATATAAGACTTATTTATTATTAAATATATATACCTCCATGGAGGTATATTTAATTCCACTTGAATGGTGGCCCTTCTGTGTCCAAAACTGTGCAAAAACATTTTCACACTGACAGCTGTCATTGTAAGACAGTGAACAACGTGTGCTTGTCTGAGGGAGCAACAGTAACTAAGGGGGGCGGGGCTTACAGATAAATCAATTAGAGCAAGAGTGCCCAGCCGTGATCCCTTTCTGAAGACTTCTCCAGCACACATGCCTGTTATTTTCATGCAATCCATAGAATTCATGAGCATCTAGATTAGCTGGTTTGATTAGAGTTGGAGCTAAACTGCAGGATGGGAGTCCTCCAGGAGCAGAGTCGGCTACACCAGAACCAGACAATTGCTCAACCTCCAGATAAAAATGTAAATGTTAAACATTTGTGGACACTTGTTTTATCCAAATGCCAAAACTATTCGTGGGAGGTGTTATGTAGGGGCAATAAACTGATGGACAGGTCAGTTCCTAACATACACATAGTTTACGTTTCAGTTCTCACCAAAGCATCATCAGCTCTTTTCACAAATCAGGAAGTAACCTCATTTTAAACGACGCAAGCATCATGATGCCAAGACCTTCTCTTCTCACCTTAATATTGGGTAAATTCAATTTTCAATTCTTGAACTTTCTATTGTTCATACCAGATGGAGATTAAATATGAAAATATAATGATAATGTCTTCCTTTATTACTGAACACTGCAGTGTTAACATTTCATCCTTAAAACAGTTTAAAGATCATGAACAGAATAAGTTGGTTGGTAGTTTGTTTTTTATTGTTGTGCCAAAGTTTTTACACTTTTTTCCCCCTGAAACTGAACTAAAACTATTTGCTAATACCAGAAAGTAACTTAAACTGATACACACAAATTCATCTGTATGTTTGGGTTGGCATGATCATTGGCATGAAGATTCACCAAATGTTTTGACTGCTCTACAAAACTTTTAGCTTCTTCATGAAAATGAGCTGTTTAGTAAACTAAAATTATTTTAAACACTTCTAACAATAATAGATTGCTATAATGTCATACTCGGAATGCATATTATATATATATATATATATATATAAACAAACAAACAAAAAAAACCTTCATTATGATACAACTCGCATCTTACAACATGAGAATGTTTATAGTCTTACGATGCTGTTGTTAACACATGGTTTAGTGCCTATAAACATTCTCATGCTCATCTAGATACCACACTTTTGGAGGAAGAGCTGACCACAGAACCACAGCTCATTCCCGTCACAGTTACAGTGTTGGCCTTTCACAATATCACAGCCCAGGGCTGAGTCTCCCTCGTAAGTTTCTAGGCTTATGATGCTGATTCAGTCTTACTGCCTATCTATAGATTCCATTCCAACAAAATCATCAGTAGCTGATCACAGTATTTTGGTTAGTAAAAATTATGAAGAAAAAAAAAAAAAAAAATTACTTACACGTGCAAATTACTGGGGACTTTGTGCGGTGTACTTCTCTAATGTGCATCACAGAGAAGCAGTTAAAAACACACAGCATTAAGAATATATCATCTGTAAATTTGAACTGGTTTATCTGTGTAATATCAGATATTATTGGGTCTTGTGGATGATATAAACATCTTTTATGTAAAATGGCTTATTCAAAGCAGTGCTAGGCTACATTAGTAGTAGCCATCTGTTTATGATAATATTGTTTTTCTCTCTGTCTTATTTATGAAAGAAGTTATTTGGTACATTATTTAAATGTAGTTTTACAGTATGTTTAAATATCCATGTTTTTTTTTTTTTTTTTTATTGTAACAGCCAGTGCTCTGACTTCTGTAACTGGTAAGTAACAGGCTGTTAGTCACCCATTTTTAAAACACAGATTTTTTCCTAGCTGCGTTCTGACATAACCAGTCACTGTTTTGGCTAGTCTGTTAGTTTACTTGTAAGTTGTATCATAATGGAGTTATTTTGTTTTTAGGACATTACAGTATCAGACTGGTGAATGGTAGAAATGACTGCTCTGGAAGAGTTGAGGTCCTATATAATGGCACATGGGGGACAGTGTGTGATGATGACTGGGACATGAATGATGCTGCTGTGGTGTGCAGACAGTTGAGGTTTGGAAGAGCTGTGAGTGCAAATGGCAGTGCTCATTTTGGCCAGGGAAGTGGTGTGATCTGGTTGGATGATGTGAGATGTTCAGGAAGTGAATCATCGCTCACACAGTGCTCACATCCTTCATTTGGAACACATAACTGTGGTCATGGTGAAGATGCAGGTGTCGTCTGCTTAGGTGAAAGTACATATGCTTTCAAATGATGCTTTTGCTGTTTTCACCTTAATTCCTTACGTAGTATTCTCCTAGATACATTGTTTTTTACTAATAATTTATTTGAAATGAGTGCTAAGTGTTTTGAAAATATACTGTTTGCTTGTAATAAAAATAGTACTAAAACAATTAGTATAATAAATGCTATGAATAATTGATGCTTTGCTTCCAACAATGTCAGTCACATACAAAATACAGCATGCTAAAAGTAATGTGTTTTTAATCATGTTGTACTTGACTACCAGACATAAGGTTGGTCAGTGGTTCTGATTCATGCTGTGGAAGAGTGGAGATCCGTTATAATGGCCAGTGGGGAACCGTGTGTGATGATAACTGGGACATAAATGATGCTGCTGTGGTGTGCAGACAGTTACAGTGTGGATCAGCCATCAGTGCACCTCATAGAGCCACCTTTGGTCAAGGCAGTGGAACAATCTGGCTGGATGATGTTGAATGCTCAGGAAGTGAAGGAACCCTCACACAATGTTCACACCGTGGATTAGGAACAAATAACTGTAATCATGGTGAAGATGCTGGTGTTGTTTGTTCAGGTAAGTTAAATCATTTGCATCTTCACACAATTTTTTTTGTTTTTTTTGGGGGGGATTACAGTAAGCTTCATGAATATCATGCTTATATTACAATATGTCTTAATAAACTATATAAAATAAACTTTTTTTATTTTGCAGGTGACATGCAGATGCCAACCTTTTCCCTGACCTCCACACATGCAGTTGTTTCTCGTGGAGAAAATATCCAGTTCAGATGCACAACACCTAAACCAAGATGTAATGTTACTGTAGAATTCCAGCTCTTCAGAAACGGACCATCCATATCCTCCCAGAAACATGTATCTAGTGTGACTTTCAATCTTGTTAATGTAAACGTCTCACATCAGGGAAGCTACAGCTGTCAATACTCCTATCAAAACAACACTATCAAGTCGCCCTTGAGTAACACTGTTAACATCACTGTGGGTGAGTGAGTTTGGTCTTGTCTCATTGCCTACATTATAGATTGCATGCATTAGAAATGTACAAGTAAACTCATTCTTTAATGATGCCTTTTTTGCATTTGATCAGCCCATTTGTAAAATGCCTGTGGATTAAATTTTGACCCTGACAAGATGCAGTTCTTGAAATCATTTTTATTTATTTAAAAAGTGAGATGTATTGTTTGAGTCTCTGTAACCATATAAATGTTCTTGTTTTCCAGTGAACTTGCAGCAGCCCAACATTTCCCACAGTGCTCCTGATGGACAGTTTGTTGTGGGGTCTCAGGGGCCAGTGATCACCAGGGGCCACAGTTTCACTATCATCTGTTCCACTGAATCTCAGTATCCTGGAGGCTCTTTTCACCTGTTCAGAGGGTCAAACATCACCAGGAGTAAGTCAGCTGTCAATCACTCCTCCTCCTTCTTCTTTCCTGAGGCAGATTATTCACATGAGGGAACATACAGTTGTGTTTATGAAGTCAGTGTCTCCTCACGCTCCTTTCGTTCAACTGCCTCTGAACTGCTGCTCATCACTATCACAGGTACTGATGCGTAACAGTCTAAAAATGAGCTGGACTGCTGGTAATGAAAGTTTAACTCAAACACGTGTGTCTCTCTCAGCCTCGCTGCTTCCTGTCATTGGTGCTGCAGTGTCAGCTGTGCTGCTCTTATTGTCTGTCCTCATAATCATCCTCCTGCTGAAGAGAAGACAAAAGCAAAGGAATAAGGAAACTCATGCAAAGTGCTCTTTTACAAAAGGTAATGGTTTTTATTCTATAAAAGAAGTCAGATGATGTCTTCTATTTTATTTGAACTCTTTCATCCTGTCATTTTGTCCCTCTCTATACAATGTCCCTATAGGTGCAGCTAATACATATGCAGGTGCATCCCATGATGATGAGGCTGTTTATGAAAATGTAGAATTTGGTAAAAACATGGATCATGATGATTCTGAACAGGACTATATTAATGTGGACTCTGATCAATCTGAACAGGACTATATAAATGCAGACTCTGATCAATCTGAAGAGAACTATGTCAATGTAAATATTACAGTAAAGTGTGGTAGACAAATCTGATGATAACATTTATAAAAACTGTTGTGAGTAATAGTGAGTGAACCCAAAAACTACAATTATTGAGGCTCAAAACAGATCGAATATGGCAGCCTTGATTTAAATCAATAAGTTAAATCAATAAGTGTGATGAGCAGAGAGACAACAAATGATTACAATTTTGCATAAATGTTGATCACATTTAGTAATTAGTAAAATGGAGAGGGAGCTTTCTTTTATGTATGTCAGACATAACTTACTGTCTTGGTCTTGCTGTATATTTATCAATGAGGATTGCTTTGAAATTAAAATATTAGCAAAAATATGCATTTACATTTATTCATTTAGCAGATGCTTACAAATAATGCAACAAGAAAAACAATGTTAGACACATTATGAAACTGATGGACAGCGGAAGAGGACACGTTAATTGGATGTTAACAGAATTAAACAGAATGGGCCTTTTTTCGATTCTGGTTCCAGTGAGAGTACGCCGTTCGTGTTTTTGCTGGTGCTTCTTGCTGGAACGTTTTCGTCCGTTTTGTTTTGTTTCATTTTGTTTTGCCACGTCCTGCTTCCCATCTATCTATCTATATTCTGGATACCTGACTTCGCCGCGGTTAAAATGCTGAGCGTGCCTCTTCCCTGGTATCTTCCCTGTGCATGCATGCTGGTGTCCTCGGGGGTCCAGGAAGGAAGCGTTGAGGGGATCTAGCACCGTCAGAAGCAACGAGCTGCCGGACCCACGGTCCAAATGAGTACCGCACCCGTTAGACGGCTGATGGGCAAGGATGCCGGGCCGTTGAATCCCCCAGAGGTGCTGTGGGCCTCCCTAAGAGGGGAGCGTGTGCAGCCGCCGGACTCTGCCCCTTACCTGGACCCTTTCCTTTCGAATACTGCCCCTCCTTCACTCTTTCAAAGAAATCCTCTCACATTACTCCCCATCCTACACAGACTTCATTGACTACCCGTTCATTTTCGGATTCAATATAAGATTCTCCTCATCATCTTCAAAACATTTTATGGTCTTGCCCCACCATATATTTCTGATCTCATTCATACTAATCCCCGGTTTGCACCCTACGCTCTTCAGACACTGGTCTAGTGTTAATTCCTCGCTACAGGTTAGCATCGTTCGGTGGACGAGCGTTTAGTATCTCTGCCCCTGAACTCTGGAATTCTATTCCCAAACACATTTGTGATCTCTCCTCATTACAGGATTTCAAAACCAACCTTAAAACATATCTTTTCTCATCTTGTTTTTCTGATCTCTGACTACATGCTTTGAGTTTTGCCATGGATTTCATGTTTATCTGTATTCTGTTTTTTTGTCTCCTGTTATGTGTAACAGTTTTGATATTGTAAAGTGACCTTGAGTCTGCAGAAAGGTGCAGAAGAGCACTGCCTCTGATTAATAATATACAGTGCATGGCACAATGTGAGATCAAAATTAGAGAACAACCTATAATTTCCTAAATTTCAAGATCACTGCTTAAGTTATCCTAATAGAAGCAGAAGGACCATTTTAAGCAAATTTCATAAATTAATTGTATTCTGAAGCACAGTATAAATAACTTAAATGAGATATTTGAAAAGAAATCTGATCAAAATCAGAGAACGCAAATACCTCCATGTTATTGGTTTTGATGTGGCACCTGGTGCTAATTTCCTTAATTATATGACCAACCCTATTTAACTGGCAGCATTCCATCAATTTTCACTAAGATTGCAAGATGGCAGGCCACTCCAAGGTGACTGTAACCCTGTGACAGGAAGGCCAAACGGATGACACTTTCAGCCACTGCCAGAAAAGTTATTTCAAAGTTTTTTCAAAAGGTAATTCCAAATCTGTGATTTCTCAATTTTTGCAGGTTTACAATCACACTAATTTATTGAAGTCCCCCCAAAAAGGCTGGTTGTCCATTTAAGACAAATGCACATGAAGACAGAATAATGCAGAGACTCTCAATGGGGAATGGGTTCAACACTGCAACTGGAATTGCTTGCCAGTTCAGTTGCTGAAGAGCATATGGACAGAGGAGAACTGCTCCAAAGTTCACTTTAGTGATGAGACCAAACATTTTGTTTGGCATCAAACTGAGAAAAGACTGAAGTCCAAGTACATAAAGAAGTCAGTGAAAGGCGGAGGAGGAAGTGTCATTGTTTGTGGGATGTTTTCTGCTACAGGAGTTGCTACATGGCAGAGTGAATGCAAATGTTTATAAGAACCTCCTTCAGCAACATGTGGTTCCTTCTCTGCAAGCATCTCCCAATCAGCCTGCAATTTTTGTGCAAGACAATGGCCGGTCACACTGCAAAACAGGTAAAGCAGTTCCTCGAAGATAAGAACGTTAAAATAATAAAATGGCTGGGACATGAGTCCTGATCTAAACCCAACTGAAAATCTCTGGAAAATCCTTTGAGACAAAGTAATGGCTAAGAAACTCACTGCAGTTACAAAACTATGGAAGAGAGTGGAAGAAAAGCTGACAAAGATCACACCACAGCAGTGTGAGAAACTGCTGTCCTGCGGCCGCAGATGTGCTGAAGTCATTCAAAGCAAGAGCCTCTACACATCCTACTAATTTCTGACAACTAGAACTCTCCAAAATTTTAGTTTTAATCTTCTTTTGTGCTACAGTGGTTACTGTTCTCTAATTTTCAATAGGGTCTGGCTGCAGACATCTGCACCTGCACTCTCAGACGACTGCACTTCCGGAATTGACGTCACTTGCAGTCGATTTTATTTTTACTTTAGTTTAGTTATTACTTTTTTTTTTTTAATTGAATCTCTCAACATTTTACAACAGTAGCCAGGTGAAGACAAGAAAAAAGAAACTAAATTACAAAGTCACCCGTAATCGTCACCTGCACTCTCACCCAAGGGTTGCTATCATCCACACTGTGATGTTGTTCAGCACTAAAGTTACTCTTACCTATTTTGGGAAGTAAAGAGCAGTACAAACGCTTTACTGGTAAATGTGACTACAATGCATCTTTTACTGTTCTAATGTGCACACAATAATATTGGCATGGTATGAATCTTGTTGCTCTGTGTCCTTGTCATTGCCTGGATGGGTCAGTGGATAACTGCTGTCTCTATGTGTACATATTAAAAAATAAATAAATAAATGAGGATCATTTCTAAAAAGAGTCAAAAACCTTCCTGTTATCATTTAGAAGAAACATCATCTGAGCAGTTTGATGTCAATATAGAAGCACCACTACAACCCTGTGAACATAAAATAATACTGAGGCATTACTTCCTAAGCTGAATCCATTAACTTTCTACAGAAATTCCTTACTGAAGAGGCCATAAAATTAAAGAAAATCCAAATATACTTTTAATTTGAGAAGGATTTACACAATGTCCTTAAACTGTATTTTGGGTGCATGCAAATATTCATGCTAAAACATATTAGCACAATGGTAGAACACTTTTTTTTTTCAATGTACTTTGTATCCCAAGATGCAGTTAATATGTAAGATGTGCTCCATACTGACCAGACTGAAGAGAAGATTCTCCCCAAGCATCATCAACTCTTCTCACCAATCAGGAAGTAACCTCATTTTGAAATGACACAAGCATCACAATGCCAAGACCTTCTCTTCTCACTTTTATATTGGGTAAATTCAATTTTAAATTCTTGCACTTTTTATTGTTCATAACAGATGGAGATCAAAGATGAAAATATAACGATAATGACTTCCTATAGTACTGCACATCGCAATGTTGATATCACAGTAATATTTTATCCTTAAAACAGTTTAGATAAAGATTATGAACAGATCAAGCTGGTGAACTAAAACTTTTTTTTTTTAATACCAGAAAATAACTTATACACTACTAACTGATTTATCTGTATATGTTTGACATGACTGATTTTGAAAAGACATTCCCCAGCAAGTTGACTGCTTTGAATGAATTGTTCAGTAAACTAAAATGATTTAAAATAGTTCTAACAAAAGCATATTTCTATAACTTCTCACACCATTAACAAGTCAATAGTGTCATACAGCTCAAGTCAGTTCAGTATTAATACAGTTCAGTTGCAAACTGTATCAAAATCATCAGTTGTACATTTATACTGAATATACAGTGTATGCACGTGTGTGCAAGTGCTATGACAAACTCCTGTGCACTGTTGTATGTTTTGTGTGTACTTACTACACATAGTACAGTTTTTTAGAAAAGTTAAAATAGTTTTAAATTAATTGTTTCCATTTGCAACATATGTGACGTTTTGTATGTTGTGTGTGTGTTTTGTGGTTCTGTGTACAGAGTTTTGAGAAATGGAGCCATAGTTTCAAAAACTGTCAATAGGGTCTGGCTGCAGACATGCAATTGCATTTTCAGACGTGTACTCTCACACTTGCACTCTCAGATAACTGCACTTCTGAAAGTCTTTTTTAATTTTAATTTTATTTATTTATTTATTTTTAATCCAATATCTCAACATTTTACAACAGTAGCCAGGCGGTTACTTGAGTGTTAATGGTTTTCTACGGGAAGAAAATGCTTAACGTGAGACTTTGCGCACTGCATTCATATTCTGCTGTTCTGTGGCCACGGATTTGCAGGTCTTGTCTTTATCTCCTACAGATGACTTGCAGGACCCTGTACGTTCTGCTATTAAATTAGTTTTAATCGTTTAACCACCACACCGTCTTGTCTCCATTGGATTGCAAGTGACGTCGCAGGTAGCAGAGAGTGCAAGTGATGATTGCGAGTGACATTGTAATTAGGTTTCTTTTTTCTTGTCTTCAACACCTGGCTACTGTTGTAAAATGTTGAGAGATTAAATGTAAAAACATTGCAAATGATGTCAGACGGAAGTGCAGGCATCTGAAAGTGCAGGTCTGAAAATGCAAGTGCATGTCTGCAGCCAGACCCTTCTCAAAACTGTGTAATTTTCTTTTTTTTTTAACTGTAACACATGGTTCAATGCCTATAAACATTTTCGTGCTCGTCTAGACACCAGAGTTTTTACACTATAAGTTCAGAGAAAGAACTATGGCTGACCATAGAACCACAGCTCATTCCCAGCTCAGCTCATGGAACTGATTCAGTCTCACTGCCTATATAGACGCCATTCCACTGAATCAGAAGCTGATGTCAGTTTTTTTTTTTTTGTCAGTAAAAATTATGCAACAAAAAATTTGTTACATCTGGAAATTATTACAGATTTTGTGCAGTGTATATATGACACGCAAGAACACACAGTATTAAGATTAAAGTGTAAATTCATATATTACTGGGTCTTGTGGACTATATAAACATATGTTATGTAAAATAGCATATTCAAGGCAGTACTAGGCTACATTAGTACTTATTAACATGAGATCTGTTTGAGACTAAAAGTTTAAAAAAAAGAAAATTTGGTAAATCATATCTAAATGTATGTCTACAATATATTTAAATGTTTTTGTTTTCTTCTTCTCTACAGCCAGTGCTCTGACTTCTGTAACTGGTAAGTAACAGGCTGTTAGTCACCCATTTTTTAAAACCAAGATTTCATTCTAGCTGCATCATCACATAACCATACTCTTCTTGCTAGTCTGGATGTTTAGCCTGTTGTAAGATGTGATAGTATCATAATGGAGTTATTTTGTTTTTAGGAGATTATAGCATCAGACTGGTGAATGGTAATAATGACTGCTCTGGAAGAGTTGAGATCCTTTTTAATGGCCAGTGGGGGACAGTGTGTGATGACGACTGGGACATGAATGATGCTGCTGTGGTGTGCAGACAGTTGGGATGTGGAAGAGCTGTGAGTGCACATGACAGTGCTCATTTTGGCCAGGGTAATGGTCAGATCTGGTTGGATGATGTGAGATGTTCAGGACACGAATCATCGTTCACACAGTGTTTACACAATCCATTTGGAGAACATAACTGTGGTCATCATGAAGATGCAGCTGTTGTCTGCTTAGGTAAAAGTACATATGTTTTCCTGACATCAAAAACTGCATTATGCTTTTGCTGTTTCACCTCAATAACTTGCGTAGTATTTTCTTAGGTAAATGTTTTTTACTAATTGTTTATTTGGTTGTCTAAGAAATGAGTGCATCGTGTTTGGAAAACTGTGGTGATGCATTGCTGTGACACATATTATTTTTTTACACTCAGTTATGTCATAATAATGAGATTTTATTCCGTTTTAACATCTTTTCTCGTCGTAACGAGATTTGTTTTTTCGTTAAAGCTACATATTTTCTCTTAATAACTCTAGTTAATATTTTCTCATAAAAACAAGATGTCATGTCGTAAAGAAAACAACATATTTCTTGTTATAATGGCATGTCATTACAACAATGTAATTATAAAAAATAAAGATTCCTTTAGAGAAAGGACAGTTTAATTTTATTATTATTATTATTATTTCGTTTTTTTTTTTTTTGAGAAAATGAAAAACTAGATTTGAGATTATGAGATTATGCTTTAACATTTGTTTCACATGTGTTGTACTTTAGTATTGATTATAAAGTAGTAAATAATGAGTAAATAAGTCATTCTAATAATCAGACTAATACTATCTATTAGTCTGATTATTAGAATGACTTATTTACTCATTAGAAAAGATATCTTTAGCTGAATCAAGCCGTTAAGATTTGTTTTTGATTAGCCAGGAAAGTTTTCTTTAAAAAAATATGTTAGATTTTGGTTTGTATAACATTATTATAACGTTATTTTAACATTCCCATAACATTATTGTAACGTTCTTCTAACCTCTTTACTCCTATATGATTACCCTGCTGTACGTCAGTAATCATCCAGCACACTTTCGACCCAGGATATTATTTTTTATATTAATGTTATGATTGCAAAAAATAAAGCCTAAAAAGAACATTATTTCTTTGTTCTTCTCGTTTTTCTAATCACATATCAGATCAGAAAGGAATTTATTTTCAATAAAATGAAAGAATTGATTGAAAAATGTTAAAGTGTTTCATGGGTGTTTTGGGGTTAGAGTTAGGGGTAGGTGTAGGGAGGGCTTTATTGTCCCAATAAAGCAGCAGCCATTTAATAGTTTATTAAAAATGATCATTTACACTCAATACATTACAATTTCTGTTTTATAATGTACTACAATACTGAGGTGCAAATGTTTGCCTCTTGTACTAAGTGTAAATTGCTAATTAGATTTACCTAATTGTAAATCTAACTAATATTTAAAAAAAAAAAAAAAAGGAAAGGAAGAACGTGACGTGTACTTGGAATTTGTACTCTGCATTTAACCCATCCAAGTGCACACACAGTAGTGAGTAGTGAACAAACACGCACACACACAAACTGTGAACACACACCCAGAGCAGTGAGTAGCAATATTGCTATCACTGCAGCGCCTGGGAGCAGTTGGGGGTTCGATGCCTTGCTCAAGGGAGTCACCTCAGTTGTGGTATTGATGGTGGAGAGAGCGCTTGTTATTCACTCGATTGTATTTTCTCATTTACTTAAAGCATGAAATAAACATGAATGAACATCAGAACTTATTTTAACTGTGGAAAGACGTCAATACACAATTTTAAGTCCACCGAAGTTAATCTACTCTCCTGTCTGATTTGTTTGTTGGACAAAATGGCCATTCTGCATTATGATTGGTCAGATTGCCTTTCATTCAAGCTGTTTACGAACGGTAAATTCCTTCCACGTTTTCCAAATTCAATTTCATCTACAAAGATAGCATTAGTTACAGGTTCAAATTACTAAAGACTTTGTGCAGTGTGTTTCTCTGGTGTGCATCACAGACATTCTTTCTTCTCAACAGCCAGTGCTCTGACTCTAACTGGTAAGGCTGTTAGTCACTCATTTAAAGGGGTCATGCACTGCCATTGTTATTTTTATTTTGTACTGTTCTCTGATGTCCACTTATAATGTCATCAAGATTTTTACATCCAAAAACATACAAGTAACAAGTAACAGCATATTGACATCATAGATGTGATCTAGGTCAAAAACACATAAATACTCAGTATACATATCGAACGAAGAGAGAAAGCAATAGTGATCGCACAAGGAAAAACAATTACCCACTTCTGTTCTGTTCTGTTGTGCCGTTTTTGTAAATAAATCAGCAGTAAAATTAAGTGAGTTCTTACTGACGCATTCTGGATCTTCATTAAAAATAAAGTTCATCCACATGCATTCTTTTTTAGAATTCAAATATCCAGGGAGTGTGACTAAAGGTTAATGCTCTAACGTGTTGGAGATATCCCCTTGTAATGGGACTCCTCAGAAGCGTGAATAGATCCAAGTGCAAGCTTTATTGTACAGATCGTAGTCAAGACAGGCAGGGTCAGACGCCAGCAAACAGTAATATCCAAGGCGAGGCGAGAGCGTAATCCAAAAAACAGGCAGAAGGTCAAAATACCAGAGAGCAGTCCAAAGTAGCAAATAAAACAAGCCAATGAAACAAGACAAAACTATGGTAATGAAACTATGACTATGAAACAAAAACAATGACCATGAAACAAGGCAATGAAAACAGGGAAAAAGCTTGGTAGGGTCCGCACAGGCAAAAAATACTTCACAACCTCCTGTTTGGCATGGCCCTCCTTATATGGTTGCCAAACAAGAAGTAACCATAGAAGAAGCAGAGAGAGCGGTAACAGTCAGTCCATGGGTGAGAGCTGTCTCTGCTGGCATGGCGTTACAGAATCTAGGAGTGACTCCTGGTGCTCAAAACAACAACAGTCCAGGAGGGTGGGGGAACAGAGGCAAAACAGGGGGTGGGATGGAGGGCCAGGTCCGTGCAGAGGAGGTGGGCCTGGATCGTGGAGCAGTGACAGACAGTGAAGCACTGGAGGACCTGGGCTGTGGAGCAGTGGCAGACAGTGGAACACTGGGGGACCTGGGCCATGGAGCAGTGGCAAACAGTGGAACCTTGGAGTACCTGGGCAGTGGAACTGTGGTACTGGAGGACCTGGGCTGTGGATCAGTGGCAGACAGTGAAACACTGAAGCCGAAGTCCACCATGTTAGATTCAAAGGAACCTGGAGCCATGGCGGAGCAGGGAGCCATGGCGGGGCAGGCAGAGCAGGGAGCCATGGCGAGGCAGGCAGAGCCTGATTGGCCTCCTGGGCCGTGACATGGTAGGGAGGCAGTTCTGAGGTGGCCTCCATGACTGTGACAGGACAGGCAGAGAGTTTGTAGGTGGACACTGCCCCCTTAGGAGGTTCTGCAGCCGGAGCTGCCACCTCCGGGGGCATTGGTGCGGACTCATGGTCAGACGAGGCCTCTGGAGCAGACTCGTGGACCGACGTGGCAGTGAGTTCATGGATGGATGCAGCCTCCTTGGGAGGTTCTACAGCATTATCTGACACCTCTGGAGGCATTGTTGCAAATTCATGGACAGGAGAGGCCTCTGGCACAGACTCGTGGACAGACAAGGCCTCGGGCAGACTCGTGGTCAGACGAGGCTTCTGGAGCAAACTCATGGACAGACAAGGACTCAGGAGTGCAGTGTGTAGCCCACACGCTCAAGATGGCGACCACCATTACAGGCAGTACAGTAGATAGTGGGATGCCTGCCGGGCTTGAGGGTGTGGAGGCTGTGATGTTAGAGAGTGTGGGCTCTGCGTGGCTTGGGAGATGAGACCTGGCGAGGTTCTGGCATGATGGCCGTGGCTTGGCGTGGCTCTATACTAGCAGCCATGTCGTGAAGAGGCTCTGTTAGGAGCGCAGCTGTATCTTGACTTGACTCAGGGAGTTTTGCCGTGACTTGGCTTGACTCAGGGAGGTCTGCCGTGACTTGGCTTGACTCAGGGAGGTCTGCCGCGGACTTGGCTTGACTCAGGGAGGTCTGCCGTGACTTGACTCATAAAAATTAGCAGTGACTTGACTCGACTCGTAAGACCAGTGTGAACTTGCATGAAGGTCAGCTGTGACTTGACTTAGCTCAGGAAGATCAGCTGTGGCTTGACTTGAAACAACAGCAGTAATTTGACTTAGCATCAAGATCTGCTCGATGAACTGGCATGCGACTCATGAAGATCTGTTGGCTCATGAAGATCAACTGCAAGCTGTAACTTGACTTGACTCCAGGAAACAACAGCTGTAACTTGGCTTGACTCAGGAACAACAACTGTAACTTGGCTTGACTGTAACTTGGCTTGACTCAGGAACAACAGCTGTAACGTGGCTTGACTCAGGAACAACAGCTGTAACTTGACGTGGCTCAGGAAACACAGTTGCAACTTGACTTGGCACTGAAAGTGCAGCTCTGACTTGACACCGGAGGATCAGCCATCACTTGACTTGCTTTGGATATGGCAGACATGATGGGATGAGATTCGGATGAAATGATTTTGGAATGATGAGGCTCAGGCCTGGCAGCCATCTTGGCCGGGGACTCAGATGGGGGTGGCCATCTTGTGAACTGTCTTGGGGATGGCAGCCATCTTGTGAATAGGCTTGGGGATGGCAGCCATCTTGTGAACAGGCTTGGGGATGGCGGCCATCTTGTGAGCTGGCTGTGGGAGGGTGGCCATGACAGGTGCAGGCTCTGGAAGAGCGGCAGGCATGGCGTGAGCAGGCCCTGGAGCGGCAGGCATGGCGTGAGCAGGCTGTGGCATGACTTTAAAAATTTCCAGACATGACAGAAAAAGGTTTGGCAGATAATGAGGGATAGCAGGTTCCTCATCAGCTATGAGTCCATGTCGGAAGATGTCTTTTAGGGCGATGTCATTTAATCCCACTGAATGGCACAGCTCACAAAAATCAATGACATAATCCTCAACAGGCCGGTTACCTTGGCGGAGGCGGAAGAGGCGTGATGCTGGATCCATGGTGATCTGTGTCCCAAAAGGTGCTGGATCTGTGGGAGGCGACGTATTCTGTAATGAAAAAAATACTTACACCATGTCAAAAGTAACACATTTTTTAATCACATTGTGCTTTCATTTTTAAGGCCAACTACCAGACATAAGGTTGGTCAATGGTTCTGACTCATGCTCTGGAAGAGTGGAGATCCTTTATAATGGCCAATGGGGCACAGTGTGTGATGACAGCTGGGATGTGAATGATGCTGATGTGGTATGCAGAAATTTGGGATGTGGAAAAGCTGGTGGTGCACAAACCAATGCTTATTTTGGCCAGGGAGGTGTTCCGATCTGGTTGGATGATGTGAGATGTTCAGGAAGTGAATCATCGCTCACACAGTGCTCACATTCTTCATTTGGAACACGTAACTGTGGTCATCATGAAGATGCAGGTGTTGTCTGCTTAGGTAAAAGTACATATGTCTTCCTCAGATCAAAAATGGTATTATGTTTTAGCTTTTTTCACCTTCATATTTTATGAAGTTAAGTTACATTCTTTATTGCTCATTTAGTTGTCTGAGAAATTTGCATTAAGTGTTTTAAAAAATATAATAACTATGAGAAGAAAACTAAATAATAGGGGCTATGCATGTTTGGTGACTGGCTCCCAACAATGTCAAACACATTCAAAATACCCCCCTCCATTTTAATCACATTATACTTTCATTTTTAATGCCATCTGTCAGACATACGGTTGGTCAATGGTTCTGACTCATGCTGTGGAAGAGTGGAGATCCGTTATAATGGCCAGTGGGGAACCGTGTGTGATGATAACTGGGACATGAATGATGCTGCTGTGGTGTGCAGACAGTTACAGTGTGGATCAGCCTTCAGTGTAACTCATAATGCCACCTTTGGTCAAAGCAGTGGATCAATCTGGCTGGATGATGTTAAATGCTCAGGAAGTGAAGGAACCCTCACACAATGTAAACACAGTGGATTAGGAAATCATACCTGTAGTCACAGTCAAGATGCTGGTGTTGTTTGTTTAGGTAAGTCAAATATTAAGTATCTTGATACATTATTTGGGGAAAATGAGCAACAGAAATAAGATTAAGATTCATAAATTTCATGCTTTTACATATTGTGTCTCAATAAATTATTCTAAATAAATACATATTTATTTTGCAGGTGAGCTGCAGATGCCGACCCTATCCCTGACCTCCACATGTGTAGTTGTTTCTCGTGAAGAAAATATCCAGTTTAGATGCACAACACCTAAAAGAAGATGTAATGTTTATGCTGATTTCCAGCTTTTCATAAATGGAAAATCCATATCCTCCCAGAAACATGTATCTAGTGTGACTTTCAACCTTGTCAATGTAAACGTTTCACAACAGGGCAGCTACAGCTGTCAATACTCCTACCAAAACAACATGTCACCTTTGAGTAACACTGTTATCATCACTGTGGGTGAGTCCGTTTGTCTTGTCTCTTTGCCTACAATTATAGACAGCGTGCATTAGTAATGTATAAGTGAACTTGTTCTGTAATGATGCCTTTTTTTTTTTTTGAGCTCATTTGTAAAATAGCTGTGGATTAAATATTAATCCCAACAAGATGCAGTTCTTGAAGTCATTTTAGTTTAGAAGCTAGCTTTATTACTTGAGTCTCTGGCTGTTTCTGAATTCCAAGAGCACAAAGAACAGACTTGTGTTCTCGTGAAGACCACTCTTGCCTGGCTACCTTGAAAGAATGAACTCGGAAGGACGTGAGAACGCAGAACAGATCCTTGTTAGAACTAAGATGCGTTGTGATCTTACTACTCAACTGACAGTCTCAGCAGGTTATTAAGAGCGAGACAACGGCACGCAATGCACAATTAATAACATGGTTTTAAAACATTTATTTTATATTTTATTTATTATAGACAACATTTACATATTACATTACAGATTTTTACCACTTGTATTTGTGAAAATTATTGGGGTATGTATAATGTTACATATTCTTTGGCGATGTTAAAATTCTTTTTAACATGCCAATAAAAAGTATCACAGGCTTTCTCACTTCATTAAAATTATGCAAAACAAATGATTACTTTCTTGAAATGTTACGTATCTGCAAGCATACAGCGGTAATCTCTTACACAAGAATCAGAAGTTTAAAGCTTACATGCTTCCATACGCCATCCACCCGCAGCGTCTTCTCTGCTTCTAATGGTTCGATTCTCTCAAGTCTGCATTCGATGCATCCTCAATTTCAAGAACACATTTGGACACTTTAATGTGTCTTGCATTCTCAAGTTTTGGAATTGAATTTCGACAGTTAATCATAATGTAGAGCTAGAACAAAAGGACACAAGATTGCATAAGAACACATAATGAGAAAATGCCTCTGTAACCATTTAATGTTTTCTTCTTGTTTTGTAGTAAACTTGCAGCAGCCCAACATTTCACACAGTGCTCCTGATGGACACTTTGTCATGGGATCTCAGGGGCCAGTGATCACCAGGGGCCACAGTTTGACTATCATCTGTTCCACTGAATCTCAGTATTTTGGAGGCTCTTTTCACCTGTTCAGAGGGTCAACCATCACCAGGAGTGAGTCAGCTGTCAGTCACTGTGCCTCCTTTTTCTTTCCTGAGGCAGATTATTCACATGAGGGAAACTACAGTTGTGTTTATGAAGTCAGTGTCTCCTCATGCTCCATCTGTTCATCTGCCTCTGAACTGCTGCTCATCACTATCACAGGTACTGATGTGTAAGAGTCTAAAAACAAGCTGGACTGCTGGTAATGAAAGTTTAACTCAAACATGTGTGTCTCTCTCAGCCTCCCTGCGTCCTGTCATTGGTGCTGTAGTGTCAGCTGTGCTGCTCTTATTGTATGTCCTCATAGTTGTCCTCCTGCTGAATAGAGGACAAAAGCAAAGGAGTAAGGAAACTCATTCAAAGTGCTCTTTTTCGAAAGGTAAACATTTATTTTCTATAAAATAAGTCAGATGGTGTTTATAAAACTGTTTCTTCCAAGTCTTTTTTTTCTTCCATTAATTGTCCTTCATCTCAATATCACTAGGTCAAGCTGCATTTCATAGTAGCAAAAATGAAGATAATGATGAGGCTTATGAAAATGTGGAACTTGATGCAAACGTCTCTAGGTTACATATGTAACCATGGTTCCCAGAGGGGAAGAAGATGCTGTGTCAGAAATGCTTTGGGAACGCTTCTGCATCACCGTGTCCTGAAGCAAGTGTAAAATCATAAAGCAAGCAAGTGTAAAATCAACACTTAAGCAAGTATAAAATCAGTCCAATCGAATGGCGAGACGTCACAGGCGGGGTAATGTAGAGACCAGGAAGCTTTAATGTGTATCTGTACAATGCCCACGTCTCCATGCTGACAAATGCCTGTGGAGTGTGAAATCATGGTGAGCACAGCTCAGACAGAAGCATCTGCGAGTCTGGATGGGTACCCAAATCTAGATGTAAGTGGAAAGGACACCATCCTGGTCTCAAAGCACCACAAAGAAAACATGTTAAGCAGCCATCACTGCTACATATAACTGGGAGGGAGTGGAGGGAGGGAGTGGAGGGAGATAACCCTGCAGAGAACACTCCTGAAGAAACTCCAGAACTGTACCAACTGGGCAGTTGACTGGGTGTCTGTACCATGGTGTCCAGTCCGAGAATCTCCAGGCAGTTAATGTGCCACGTGACATTGTAGCATTCCCACAGACCCTGGGGAGAGTGGCCACCGCTCCCCTACCCGTGAGGGAGGTATCCGTCATTAGCATTACGCACCGACAAAAAGTCCCCAACACTGGGCATTATGACAGGAACCAAGGCTTTCCCCACATGTCTAAGGTACTTAGACATTGCCGCGTGACCTTGATCACATGAAGTGGGTTCACCCTCTGAGAAAATTCCTTGTTCCTGAGCTACCACTCTAAAGATCTTATGTACAGCAGGTACATAAAGGTATCATGTTGGACGCAGCTGCCATTAGACCTAACCGTCTCAGAAACAGTTTGACAGTGAGTGACTAACTGGCCTTCTTTCACTTTCCTTACAGCTGTGCAAATCGCATCAGTACAAACAGGAGATGAACATGCCTGCATCGTTGTAGAATCCCACACCACACCCAGATAAGTGGTTCTCTGCACTGGAGAAAGCACACTTTTCTTGCCGTTCACCCCTGCTCTTTCATTTGGGCGAGGACGACATCTTGACGCCGAACTGCCATCTGCTCTCATTGAGCTAGTATCAACCAACCATCCATATGGTTGAGTACGCGGAGGCCTTGGAGTTGCAGAGGAGCCAGAGCAGCATCCACACATTTGATGCAAGGCCGAAAGGAAGAACCCACTATTAGTAAGCTTCACGTTTAATGAAATGACACCAAATCAAGAATAAGTTAGCTGTTTATTCCTATAAAGAAATAAAGTTAACCTTTATTTAGCTGACTAAAGTACAAAGAAAACATTCCAATGTTCTCAGTGGCCAATTTTTAATTTTATTTTATAAATATAACCAAATTTTGATTTTCAGGGCTGTAACACAGTCCAATAAAGTTCTGACAGAGGTACAATAAAAGTGAAAAGGTTATAGAATATCCCAATTAAACTGTTCTGAAACAGTTCACAGTAAGCAGATGCAATGGAAATACGTGAGGATATCATGTTTGGATATAAAAGTCTTTGCAAGCGAAGTTGGATCATGTCTCATCAAAGTTCATGACAAAAGTATCAAACAAATCAAAAATCACATTTCTTAGTAGAAAATCGCTAAGAATTTAGGTCTTTCACCAACTACCACACATAATAATGTGAAAAGATTCAGGGAATCCAGAGAAATGTGAGTCTGTGTAGGGCAAGGCAAGACATCTTTCTTATATGTAGATGACCTCTGAGCCCTCAGATGGTATTGCATAAGCAACCGTCATTCTGTGATGTTGAATATAGCCACATGGGGCTATATATTTATCAATAAATGAAATTTGAAATTTAGAGGATTGTATTTTAGGACTGTATTTAGAGGAAAGAGGGAGGCGAAAGGGTGAGACCTGTCTCCAATCCCTCTGCTAAATAATATACACATCTAACCTTCTCAAAGCCAGATGACTATTTCATCATTAAAATCCTCATAATTAAATGCTGCCAAACAACCAAACAAGTGAAACACAGTCTGAACGTTAAGCTGAATATTTTAATTATATATGCAATTTAAAGAATTGTGAATAACAGCTTGCAAATGCAATAATAGGTTTACACAACATCAGAGGAAAGAGAGAAAAGGAACCTCTCATCTGCTCACAGTTTCCCCTGGCGTTATTTTGCAGACCCATAATGCATGCATTGCCAAGGCAACACAATTCTATATTGCATAAAGACATTCTTCCCTCGAGAAGAAATGCCAACAGGAGCAGAGCTAAACATTCAAGATGCACACACAGAGCGCTTGCTGAAGACATAGAAGCTAACACTGGTTGTTTTTCGGATATGCTTTTAAGCTTCCTAGTCTGAACGTCACCCCGCCCATGACATCTCGCCATGCTATTGAACTGATTTCACACATGCTTCAGGACACGGTCATGCAGAGGTGTTCCCAAAGTGTTTCTAATGCAGCTCGAGTTCCCTGAAGGAGAACATGGGCCATGATTATTCTGAGCCAGACTATATTGATGTGGACTCTGACTAGTCTTAACAGAACTATATTAACATGGACACAGATGACCCTTAAGAGGCCTGTATCAATATTACAAAGAAAAGTGTGGTAGACAAATCGGATAACATTTATGAAAGCTGTTGTGATTAATAGTGAGTAAACCCAAAAACTATTTGTATCAAAGATTCTTTCTTTTTTGTTACTGTAGTGAAATGTATTTGTCATTGTATATAATTATTTTGTTTACTCTTCTAATATGCTTTAAATTCACTTGTTTAGTCCTGGTTCTTCCTTAAAATAGCTACTTATTGATCTGTATATGCCCTGCTAATTAGCCAATCACTATAGCCATGTACTAATGGGTCCTGATTTCTAAATGCTTGCATTGATGCACAATAGACTGAGGCTTTGAACCTACCTGATGTTTGTATGGTGTGTGCGTATACATGAGCAATGTGAGTTTATTTCCTTTGTTTTTATTATTATTATTATTTACATTGTGTGTCCTTGACACTGTAACCTTAGTATGGTTTATTTGATCAGAATTCATCGGAATTGTGCATATATATATATATATAGTATGTTGCTGCCTTATATATTAAACAGCTTTAAATGACTTTTTTTCTACACTGCATACACCATAATGACAAAGCAATAAAAGAACTGTCACAACTTTGTAAAAGTATTAAAAGTAAAAAGAAAAATGTACATTGCATAAGTATTCAGCTGACTATTTGTGGGTTGTTTTGTTTAGGGGCACGGTCTTACAATAGACTGATGCACAGATCAGTTCCTAACATACACATAGTTTACATTTTTAGCTTTTACCAAAGCATCATCAGTTCTTCTTAACAATCAGGAAGTAACCTCTTCATTCAAGCACATTTTGAAACAACACAAGCATCACAATGCCAAGACCTTCTCTTCTCACTTTGATATTGGGTAAATTCAATTTTCAGTTCTTGCACTTTCTATTTTTTTTTTATAACAGATGAAGATTAAAGATTAAAATATCATTATGATACTGCATGTCACAATGTTAATATCACAGTAATATTTAATACTTAAAACAGTTTAGTTAAAGATTATGAACTGAGTACACTGGTTGGTTGTGCCATCTTTTTAACATTGTGCCATCAACTCTGAAATTTCCAGAGAGATTTTAACACTTTTTTCTGAAACTGAACTGAAACTGTTTGCTAATACCAGAAACTAACTTGATAATCGTTGACTATCTGAATCAATAACGCAAATTTACCACGATTTTAAACTGAATGCTGGACTTGAACCCCATTTCTGAGTACTATATATCTGAACATATAAATGGTTTATAGTAACTCTCTCACAGTTAAACAGATTCACTTTTGATGCAGAACTTCTTGCAGAAGAGTTAATCATCTGTATATTTGGACTGATTTTGAAAAGACATTGACCAACAAGTTAATCTAAATAAGTTTTAGCTGCTTTAATAAAATGAGCTGTTTAGTAAACTAAAATTATTTAAAACAGCTCTAACAGAGATACATTTCTATAACTTCTCACATTTAAATGCAGATATATAGTCATTACGTTAACACATAAGCTCAGTGCTTAAACATTCTCATGCTCATCTAGACACCAGAGTTTTCAAACTATACATTTGTAGGACTATAACAGACTTACAGCTGATGACAGAACCATGCATAAATAAATAAAAAGTTCCATGTTCATATTGCTAGAGACTTTGCGCAGTGTTATTACAACATTAATTTTAGCTCTACTAAAATAAACCTGCACACATTTTCTTTCTCTCTAAGACCACATTTACACAAATAATAGGTCCTATTGTTCGTTCCTGCAATGCTATTGGATTTTTTTTTTGTTTGTTTGTTTGTTTGTTTTTTTGTTTTTTTTACATGGCCTGTTTACCTGGCCATGAACTCACACAATCTGCACATTATCTTGTTTTACTGGACTAATGAACATTCAAGTAAGTAAACTACCTAAAATATTTCTTTCTGTGTGTCTAGAACAGGGGTGGCAAACTCCGGTCCTGGAGAGTTCAGCTCCAACCCTAATTAAAACTCACCTGCCTGTTGCTTTCTAGTAACCCTTCAGACCTTGATTAGCTTGTTCAGGTGTGTTTGATTAGGGTTGAAGCAAAACTATGCAGGGCTGCGGCTCTCCAGGACCGACGTTCGCCACCCCTGGTCTAGACCATGTAGATGTTAAGGTACTGTTGAATGCTTTGGTCTTAGTAGATTTTGAGCTTATGTCAGTGTTGTAATGCACCTATGTGCAAGCATTACTTGAATGAAGTATGCTTATCATCTGCTCCATGTGAATAGAAACATTTACATTTTACATTTACATTTATTCATTTAGCAGACGCTTTTAACCAAAGCGACTTACAGGTGGGGAATACATCAAGCGACTTAGTAAAGTGCTCATAATACCTGTAATGAGCAGGACTCGTAGGAAGCGTGTAAGATCCAATTGCGAGCTTTTATTAACAGATCGTAGTCAAGACAGGCAGGGTCGATTACCAAACAAACAGTAATATCCAGGGCAAGGCGAGAGCGTAAATCCAATATACAGGCAGAGTCCAAAACCAAAGAGAGCAGTCCGAAAAGTAACAAATAAACAAGGAAATGAAACCAGACAGAACTATGGCAATGAACGAGGCAAAACTGTGGCAAAAACAAAGACAAAACTATGATAAGAAACCAAACCGTGATAATCAAAAAACAGGGCAATTAAAACGCTTGGTAGAGTCCACTATAGCAAAACAATACTTCGCAGTTTCCTGTTTGGCATGGCCTGCCTTTTATGGCTGCCAAACAGGAAGTTACCAGAGAAGCAGCAGAGGGAGCAGGAACAGTCAGTCAGTGGGTGAGGGCTCCCTCTGCTGGCGTGGCGTTACAATACCATAAAACAGGCATTGTTCAGATAAGTACAAGTACATACTCTTTTTGGTTATGCACAAGATTTAAATGTCTTCTTTGTTACATTTTGATTTTCAATCAAAATCTAATGATTATTAAATGATAACTTCAAGTTGGAATAAATTATTTCTTGATAATATTAAAGCATGTGTGTAGCAATATTTGAAACCATCTGTATCTTATCATTTACAAATACACGATTATAAAATACAACTGTTCCTGGCTCTGATTGTTTGCTTAAATATCTGTTTGTTACGTGAGGTGATAATATTCTGTAATTGAACTATTAGCATGAAAAGAACAGAGCAATAAGCTAGAATGTATTGTGTGAAATTTATGAAATGGGTAAATTCTCAGAAACTCGTGGATATGATTGGGATTGATTTGCACTGAGATTGTTTAGATTGGAAAATAATGAGTTTTTGTCTTTATTCTTCTTTCATTTCACAATGCTACCATCCAGGAAAGACTACACCAGCATGCTTTGCAGCAATGTTCACCTCTGCTTCTCGGGGGACAATAACTGAAAGGACTATCATAATTGAACATGACTATAAACAGAGCTAAACAAGTGTTTTCGTTTAGTTCCTCAGGTTTTGTAAATACAATATCAACATATTTTTATAATAAATGTTTCTTCTTAAAAATATGACTTGTCTGATTATTGTTCTTGTGTGATTATTAGTGTTTACGTAGATATGTAGGCTGCTGTTATGGGGCTACAGAAGCAATACACCCTGCAAATGAAACCCTTAGATGTTCTCTACATTTGTTCAACAGTGAGTAAAATCACTGAAATTCTGCTATACACAACAGACCTAATGTTACAAAATTACAACATTTCCCTAAAAAATTAAATGTCGAAAATGTAAAAACCTACTACTTGAGTGCCATTAACTTGAGAATGGTTTAATACACCACTGACTAAATTATAGGACGCGGTTTTCGGAAGAAATTGTATTTTTACAAAGGTTTTTATTTGGTAAATCATATCTAATTATACAATTACAGTATGTTAAATGCTCCTGTTTTTCTTTTCAACAGCCAGTGCTCTGACTTCCGTAACTGGTAAGTAACAGGCTGACTGAGTTTTTTTTTTTTTTTAGGAGACAGTAAAAAGTAGTACTACAGTGATTAAAAAAACATAAACTTTTTTTGTCTGGCTTTAAGTAATAATAATTATAAAAAAAAAATTCTGAAAATAATAGTTTGGTGCTCTTCTCCCAACAATGTCAAACTTATACAAAATACTTACAGCATGCCAAAAATAACACATTTTTAGTCACGTTGTACTTTAATTTTTAAGGCCAACTACCAGACATACGGTTGGTCAATGGTTCTGACTCATGCTGTGGAAGAGTGGAGATCCGTTATAATGGCCAGTGGGGAACCGTGTGTGATGATGACTGGGACATGAATGATGCTGCTGTGGTGTGCAGACAGTTACAGTGTGGATCAGCCATTAGTGCACCTCATAGAGCCGTCTTTGGTCAAGGCAATGGATCGATCTGGCTGGATAATGTTGAATGCTCAGGAAGTGAAGGAACCCTCACACAATGTTCACACAGTGGAGTAGGAAATCATAACTGTAATCATGGTGAAGATGCTGGTGTTGTTTGTTCAGGCAAGTCAAATCTTAAGCATCTTGACACGTTATTTTGGAGGAAATGTGCAATAGAAATACATTAAAATACAAGCTTCTTGATTTTTATGCTTTCATCACGTTATGTCTTAACATATAATTTTAAACAAATACATTTTTATTCTGCAGGTGAACTGCAGATGCCGACCCTTTCCCTGACCTCCACACATGCAGTTGTTTCTCGTGGAGAAAATATCCAGTTCAGATGCACAACACCTAAACCAAGATGCAATGTTAATGCTGAATTCCAGCTCTTCATAAACGGATCATCTGTATCCTCCCAGAAACATGTATCTAGTATGACTTTCAACTTTGTTAATGTAGATGTTTTATATCAGGGCAGCTACAGCTGTTGTTACTCCTACCAAAACAACATCAAGTCACCTTTGAGCAACATTGTTATTATTACTGTGGGTGAGTGCGTTCAGTTTAGTCTCATTGCCTACATCATAGATTACATACAGTAGTTGCATGAAAGTGAATTCATTTTGTATTGACACCTGTTGATGTCTGTTTTTGTTTACATTTTGTTGAAGACAATATGCAGTTTATTGAAGCCATCTTTATTTGTTTAATGCTATTCGAATTTAATACCTGAGGCTCCTGTTTTGATTCTGTAACCATATAACTCTATTTTTCTTGTTTTCTAGTGAACTTGCAGCAGCCCAACATTTCCCACAGTGCTCCTGATGGATGGTTTGATGAGGGGCCTCAGGGGCCAGTGATCACCAGGGGCCACAGTTTTACTATCATCTGTTCCTCTGAATCTCAGTATTTTGGAGGCAATTTTCACCTGCTCAGAGGGTCAAACATCACCAGGAGTGAGTCAGCTGTCAGTCACTCTGCCTCCTTTTTCTTTCCTGAGGCAGATTATTCACATGAGGGAAACTACAGTTGTGTTTATGAAGTCAGTGTCTCCTCCCGCTCCTTCCGTTCATCTGCCTCTGAACTGCTGCTCATCACTATCACAGGTACTGATATGTAAGAGTCTAAAAACAAGCTGGACTGCTGGTAATGAAAGTTTAACTCAAACACGTGTGTCTCTCTCAGCCTCCATGCTTCCTGTCATTGGTGCTGCAGTGTCAGCTGTGCTGCTCTTATTGTCTGTCCTCATAGTAGTCCTCCTGCTGAAGAGAAGACAAAAGCAAAGGAACAAGGAAACTCATTCAAAGTGTTTTTTTACAAAAGGTAATGGTTTATATTCCATACAAGAAGTCAGACGATATATTATAAAATTCTTAACGTCGTAACATTTTCCTTTAACTGTCCTTTATCTCTATGGAATATCACTAGGTCAAACTGCATCACATAGTAGCAAAAATGAAGATGATGACGAGGCTGATTATGAAAAGGTGGAACTTGGTGAAAACATGAATTATGATGATTCTGAATAGGGCTATATTAATGTGGACATGGATGACCCTTAAGAGGACTGTGTCAATGTAATTATTAAAACATTTCCAGTTTTAAACCTGTGGTCGAAGCCCTCAGTGGGCCATGGAGGTACTGCAGGGGGACTGTACATAATAATTTACAATATTTAGAGCCAAACAACTTCATTATTTAAATGTCAAGGTCTTTATTTAGTAAATAAATATGGTCATAGAAAGTGTATGGTTAAGATACAGTCATGGCCAAAAATATCAGCACCCTTGCAATTCTGTCAGAAAATGCAACATTTCTCTCAGAAAATTGTTCCAATTGCAAATAAAAAAAAAAAAAAAATGAGAAGAAAAGTCATAAAAAAGCTTGATAAAATTTCCCACAGAACTCAAAAATGGACTGGACAAAATTATTGGCACCTTGTCAAAATTGTAAGAAATTGCTTTTCAAGCATGTGATGCTCCTGTTATTTGTATTTAGACACACCTGTGGCAAGTAACAGGAGTGGGCAATATAGTAATCACACTTGCAACCTGTTAAAATGGAGAAAAGTTGACTCAGCTTTTGTGTTGTGTGTCACATTGAGCATGGACAAAAGAAAGGAGTGTAAAGAGTTGTCTGTGGATTTGAGAGAAAAAAATGTGGAAAAACATGGACAATCTCAAGACTACTGTTGTGGCAAAAATCTTTGCTTGAGGCTCTCGATCAATAAAGACAAATTGCGCAGCTGCGTTTTAAAGGTTTATTTCTTGCAAGAAAGGTTCACAGTCAAACAGATACAGCGCCCTGCTGAGTGTGACAAAGGAGGGAGTTATCGTCTCCGCTTTATATCTCTTTGCACACCCAAGGTTACATACTAAAAACAGCCCGTGCTGTCATATAAGGAAAGAAAACCTGCAAAAACAACTCTATAGATCATCCCTTCTCAGCATTCCCTATACATATTTATGCTTTCTCTGACCCCTGGGGTCAGCTTCATAGCGGACGTGGGGTCCCCAGTTCCCAGTTGTTCCCTATAAGGCACAGAGGCCCTTTTTTACCCAGGAGTCTGATCAGCACTTTACCACCTGCTGTTTTCCCCACACCTTACACACAAGTTTGTCACGTAAGCATGCAAAAATCACCCATAAATGAATTTTCCCCAACAATTTCCCCCTTTTTATCATTCATTGATCACTAGTCATCAAAAATTCATTACCATGTTACACATTCTCAATTGTCTACTAACATGCAAATCATAAAATCAAACACATCTTCACATTTGTTTTCTGGAAGCCGGGCTAAACGAATAAGCACTGTTATTGCATTCCTGACATGTGTCAGACCCTCAGTCACCTCACAGACACCAAACAGAAATGTTACTTATACAACTCAAAACTATCATCACTACTGATTATGCACTTCTATGGTTATACATTTTGTCTACTTGCTATCACTCTTGTAACTCATAATACCAAAATATAGGAAAACTCAAGTTATTTGCATCACATTTATACTCTTCATTTCTGACTTTCGCACAAATGATCATTCTCTTAAGTTTTTGAAAAAAGTCGAATATGCTAAGGCTTTTTGTTTGGGATCCCCCTTTTGTTAGCAAAGCATACAGTATAGTCATAGACATAAAGACAGGCAAACCCTATCACCCTGTGAAGTTTTGTCATTTGTCTTATTCTTTTGCTTCCCTTAATTAAATTTCACTGTAGGCTCCGCTGCTGCTATCATCATCATCAATTGTTTTCTCTAAGTCAAACCCTATCACCAGACTTTCATTACCCACATGCAACTTCACCATCTTTGGCGAGACGCTAGAGGTCACCAGTCTCTGTACTGAGCTGGAAATGAACTGGAAAATGCATGGTAAACACAGTAGCAGCAAAAGGCCTGCACCAATCATTGGCAATACAGTAGTACAAATCCAATAACCCCAACCTCCCCAGAGGTTTGTCCACCATTCCATTTGCATGGTGTTGGTCTTTTCAGGCTCTTTTACGGCCATTCTCATGTGTGCTATTATGTTGGTGACGTTGTCACTGTAATCTGGAATATGGAAACAACATGATGTACCCAACATTTTGCATACTCCCCCAGATTTTGACGTTAGCATGTCCAGAACCAATCTGTTTTGGATGACAGCATCTCTTAGCTCTTTCATTTCCCCATTGACTAGAGTTAATGCATTCTCTGTGCTATTTGCAATGGCCAGTACAGACCACGCAAGCCCATTAATCTTGTTTATGCTTACTGCTGTTCCTACCCCAAGGAAAAGTGACCACCCTATTGTTGCCCCAGGTGCTGTCCATGGATCTGACAATTTATACCCATTATATCTTTCTGGCAAAGCCCCTGGCATAATGCCAACATTCCTTTTCCGTAGCTTACAGGTTTTGTGTAGGCCTTCACCTCTCCCCAGCCGCACCGGTGTTCGCAGAAGTAAGTCGGTGCGTATTCTGCAATGCTGGTCCCTCGGTATTGACGTTCTGCACAATACGGACAGTTCCTCAGAAATGGGTTGCAGTTGAATCTCACGTTCGATCCTTCTGTCACCGTTATTGTCTTCCCATCGGGGCCATTCATTGGGGTCACCGCAGTCAGTACCAGTGCTCTTCTTATCCGCAGCAGTTCCGTGTCGTTTCTCTCCTCCTCCTCGGTTCCTGGAGTGAACAATCCTGCTTCTTCTGTGGCCATATAGAGCGAAACAGCACATATAATCGAACTTAAGGTTATCAGCAGGCATGTGGTGCCTCTTAGGCCACAGAGGCCATTCAGTCTGAATGGGTACCACGGTCTTACTTGCTCCATTCTGGCAGTGTTTCTAGCTGGCGGGTTTGCCCTGGACGTGTGAGGTAGTCTGGTTGTGATGGGCGCTTTCTCAACTTTCTGCACCTCTTTATCTCCGCTGCAGGCGCCGCCCCTGGATCTTCCTCTCTCACTTTCAGGTCTCGCCTCGGTGCCCCTTTGCTATGTTGTCAGTTCTTTCAGGATTATTTCGCTTGGCTGCTCGCCGTCCCACAGAAGTTTTTTGCTGCTTGCAGATCAGATTGGCTCTCCTCCTTTCCCTCCGCGCTCGCTCCCACGCTGACGTGTTGAGTGTTTACGTTTCCTCCTGGCTACTGCTGGTCGTTATCTCGAGCTCGCTCCCACTCCCCCTCCTGGGTTGTTGATGGAACTCTCCTGCAGTGACTGGCGTGCACCCACGTTGCCCTTTCTGCCACCTTTACCGCCGTATGCGTGGTCAGAAGCACCTGGAACGGTCCCAGCCACCTTTTTGCCCTCCAGCTTTTTCGCCTGAAGTCACGTATCACCACGAAGTCCCCTGGCTTAAAGGCGTGCAAGGGTTTCTCTGCAACCTTTTGTTGCGCTGCTTTTACCTGCACACAAATATTGGACAACAGAGAAGACATTTCTTTGCAGTAACTCAGCATGTCATGTTCACACAGCTCTGTGGATGGCAGCGGTTGTTTTCCCCCTTCTAGGCCCACATGTGGTGGTCTACCGAACAAAATTTCGTATGGGCTCAAATTTGATCTCACTCGCTTTCTCATTCTCATGTACATGAGAACAATCGGCAGTGCTTTCACCCATGTGAGTCCAGTTTCCTCACAACATTTTGCCAATTTGTTCTTTAGGGTTTGATTGTGGCGTTCCACCCCGCCTCCACTCTGCGGTGAGTAGGCGCAATGTGTTCTCATGTCAATACCCAGAAATTTTCCTACTTGTGCTATTGCCTCATTCACAAAATGCCTACCATTGTCCGAACTGATTTTTTGTGGAATTCCCCATCTTGGGACAATCTCAGTCAGCAGTGCTTTTGCCACCGCCGTTGCATCCTGTTTTGATGATGGGAAGACCTCAGTCCATTTAGACCACATGTCCACCATCACCAAACAGTACTTTTTCCCTTCACACGGATTCAGTTCGACAAAGTCCATTTGCAAATATTCAAAGGGTCCCGCCGGTGGCGGTTGGGACACCAGAGGCATTTTTGCGCCTTGCGCCACATTATGGGTATTACAGATAACGCATCTTTTGCAAAATTTTTCTGCAAAGATTGTAAACCCCTTTGTGAACCACAGTTCTTTCATTTGCATCATCATTCCCCCTTTTGACACATGGTCTAACCCGTGTGTCAAACGACAATAATGTGAAAAGAAATGTTTTGGTAAACAAGGTCTGCCATCCTCACTCATCCACACGCCATTCGTCATTTTACAGCCACACTTCCTCCATTGCTCCTTCTCTGCCCCTGTAGCAAAGGTCTGCATGCCCTGTAAAGATGAAAGACTGTTTTCATTAGTGTCAGATAACAGAGTGCACTCTGGCTCCTCTGCCTGTTGTGCAGCAGCCGTTTTTGCTGCTGCATCCGCCCTCGCATTACCTAAAGAAACAGAGTCTGTTTGGTTAGTGTGTGCTGCACATTTGCAAATGGCTATCTTCTTTGGCAGCAAGATAGCTTCGAGCAGTTCTGCCACCAAGTGGGCATTCAAAATCGGTCGCCCGTCGGATTTCAAAAATTTTCTGTGTTTCCACAAAGCCCCAAAATCCTGAGTCACGCCAAAAGCGTAACGCGAATCGGTGTAAATTGTCACGCATTGATCTTTCATTAATTTGCACGCTTCTGTCAACGCTACGAGCTCAGCCGCCTGAGCTGAGTAATTTGATGGTAGCTTTCCGGAAGCCACAACTTCGAACTCAGTTGTTATTGCGTAACCTACGTTGTTCTGGCCTGTTTGTGGATCCTTTGACGCAGATCCATCCACAAAGAGGACATTGTCGCAATTTTCGAGTGGCATATCAGAAAGGTCAGGACGTGGCGTACAAATTTGTTCCAATGTCGTCAAACAACAATGATGCTCCTCCCCGTCCCCTTCTGTCGGGAGGAGAGTCGCAGCATTCAGGGTCGTACACCGCTTAATCGTGATATTTGGCATGTCTAGTAATATTGTGTGGTATCGCAACCATCTAGCTGTTGACAAATGTGATGTTTTCTGTTCTTGCAAGATCATGGTGACCGCGTGTGGCGCCATCAAAGTTAGGTCAGAATAACCCACAAACTCTCTTGAGGCTATCACGGCCTGCTCTGCAGCTGCCACCGCCCTCAGACAAAGTGGCAGCCCCGCAGCAACCGGATCCAACTTGCTAGAAAAATAAGCCACAGGTCGCAGTCTATCCCCATGATGTTGCAACAACACAGAAGTCATAAACCCATTCTTTTCATCAACCATCTGTACAAACGGCCTATCACCATTTGGAAGGCCCAAGGCGGGCGCCTGTGCCAATTGAATTTTCATGTTAACAAAGGCCTCTTCTGCCTCTGCTGTCCATTCAATTTTGTCGGTGGATTTCAGCCCCTTTCCTACTGTTAGGCTTCGCAGGGGTTGCTCCAAAATCGCATAATTGGGGATGAATGTTCTGCAATATGAACACATTCCCAAAAATGACAACATTTGCTTCCTTGTGATCGGCTTTGGCACATCTTTTATGCCCTGAATGCGTTTGTCAGAAAGTGATTTACTGTTAGGTGTTATGACATGTCCCAAAAATACCACCTGTTGCTTAGCAAACTGCAATTTTGACAAGCTGACTTTGTGGCCCTCCTCAGCCAAATGCTTCAGGAGGGTCACAGTGTCCGCCACACAGGTAGCTTCATCTCGCGATGCTACACACAAATCATCAACATAGTGTAACAACGCAGTTCCCTCTGACAACCTCAGTGGTTCCAAACTTCTTTTCAGTGCTTCATTGTATTTTGTAGGGCTTTCGGCAAAGCCCTGGGCCATTCTTTGAAAACAATAGCCCTTACCATCAAACTCAAAAGCGAACCAGTATTGACTGTCTTTAGCCACTGGCACGCTGAAAAATGCATTAGCCAAATCAACCACTGAAAAGAACTTTGCATCTGACGGTATTTGTGACAGGATTGTATAAGGATTAGGCACTGAAGGAGCCCTCTGTCTTGTGGCTGCGTTCACGGCCTGCAAATCCTGTACAAACCTCCACTCTGTAGGTTGACCTTTGTCTCTAATCTTTTTCACAGGAAAGATTGGAGTTCTCACTGGGGAATCATTGCACGGCACTATCACCCCCTCCCTCAACAGGGACTCAAACACTGGTCTTATTCCCTCAATAGCCTCTCTTTTGAGTGGATATTGATGTTGACACGGCCTGTAATCGGATTTTGGAGTGATCACAAGCGGTTCACATCCCTTAATTAACCCCACATCATATTTGTGTTTAGCCCATACATGGGATGACACTTCTGCCAGCGCTGGATGAATGTCTGAGGGGTCAACATTTACCATGCATTGATTCTCCCAGTCAGTGTGCTCATGTAAAATTGGCTTCACAACCCTTTCAACTTCAACTTCGCATTTAAATGTCACCATAAATGCTTTCAAACTCTCACTGTGCTGCAAATCAGGCCCTGTCTCTCTCCAGTCCCCAGCATCAACACACTGTTTCACAAACAATCCAACTTCAGACCATTTCTGCCCTCTGGCCTTGCTTAGTGATAAGTGTGGGACAGTCTGCTCTGTCATCTGATACTGCCTAGACTGTGCTTCTGTGAGGCAGGCTGATAACGCACACACACTGTCTGTCCAAAACATTTTGTCAAAACTCAAAGTTTCTGTCTCATCTCTCTCAAACCAATCTTTTTCATAATTTTCATCTCTTTGCAGTGCGACATGTGACGTGCAGTGTAATTCGTCAGGTGCCATCATTTCCACCCCAGAGCTTGTTATACATTCTCTTGCTTTTCTGCACATCATTTCAGCCCAATCATAATTCATGATGTGCCACTCGTATACCCACTGAGGCTCTTCGTGCAAACAGCTCCATTGCTCACTCCCCTCCTCCTCTACTCTGACACCCGAGGAATCAGCAATTAGCCTCAAATTCAGTTTGCACATCACATCTCTCCCCAAAATGGGCACCGGACAAGTTTTGGAAAACAGGAATGCATGTTTCAACACTCTCCCTGTTTCTGTTTCGCAAATCAAAGGTTTTGTGTACCTTTCGAACATAGAGCGCCCTGATGCGCAAATGGATTCAGAAACATGATCTGTTAGCTCTGGTTTACGTGGCAAGTCACATGGTCGCACGGTTGATCTCGTAGCCCCTGAATCGGCCAGGAAATCGATCATTGTTCCCTGAACTATCAATGGGTATTTTGGCATTACTTTAAACGCCTCACACTCATACATAGCAAACTGTTTTTCAACATTTTCATCATTCATTTCGGACATAGACACATAAAAGCAAGCTTTTTCTTCGTTGCGGAGAGCAGTCAGAATATCAGTGTATGTGTATGTGTGTGTAATTAATTTATGTTCACTTCCCTTTACTTGTGGCCGCTCGCCCCCTCCTCCTTCCCTCGGCTGCTCCCCGTCCTCCTCGCTTCAGTCCGACTTGTCCTCCTTTTTCGCCTCCGGACAGTGTTTGGCCCAATGTCCATCCTTTTTGCACACGCAGCACTTAGAGCAGCTTCTCATGTCGTGGTCGTCCGTCTCGCATATCCAGCAGCTCCACTTACGAGAGTTTCGCCAGTCCCTCGCTGGGCCCTTTTCACTCCTTCTTTTGCCCCCGTTCTCGCGCTTCTCTCGTCGCGGTTCGTATCTCGCTGCACCCATCGCGATCTTTGACAAACTCAGCCGCAGATCACTGTCACTCTTGGCCTGTTTCTTTTCACGCTTCTCTCTCAGCAATCCATCAGCATGCCGGGCGTGAATCAACACCGTGGCCAGTCTTCCCTCTCTCCACTCGATGCAGGATACTTTCACTTTCTCTGTGATCTCAGGTTTCAGCCCATCCAGAAATGCATTCCTCAGATGGCTTTCCCACGTGCCGGGCTCCAGCCCTCTGTGAGCCGGTTCTGTCAGCCCCGAGAATTTATTGAACACGTCGTGCAGGCGGCAGTAGTAATCATCGACTGTCTCGTCTTTCTCCTGCCGGCATCTGCTGATCTTTGACATGTCGACTCGTGTCGGAAATGTCTCTTTTATCACGTCAGCCACTGTCTCTACGGCTCTTCGGTAGCCGTCGTTGTCATCATCATTCCAGTCGCTGCTTTTCCGTCTGTGGTCGTCTGCTGGCATTCTGCCGCTTATCTTGTACCAGTTTGACGGCCCCAGTTTTGACAGCAGAAGTCTCCTCAATTCCGTCATGGTCGGGCTGAACTCTTCACAGAATTTCAGCAGTTCTGTGCTCAGTCTGTCGCCCCCCTCGCTCACGTCTGGCAGGTGTGCCATAGCTTCCCTTGCTTCCAGCGCGGTCCACGGTCTGAAGATCATCATAGGCCCGTCCGGCCCCGAGACTTCAATCATCGGTGCGGTTATGTTTTTCTCCTCCCGCTTTACCGTCAGTCTCGTCAGGGGTCTTTTCCTCTTCATTTGTGGGGTTCTGCGCATCATCAGTTCTTCTTCCTCATCTTTGTTGTCGAAAAGAGGAGTTTCGGGCACATCAGCATAGTCTTCTTCTTCCTCCCTCAGCCGATTTTCTCTGGCTCTCTTTCCCTGCAGTATCAGTGACTTTGGTCGCGTCGCGGGTAATCTCTCCTCCGGCGCGGTTGGCTGTGTCACCCACTGCGCTTCTGCTTCTGCTGCTGCTGCTGCTGCTGCTGGCGGTGCTGTAGGTCTTCTCGGAGGGGAGCAGTCGAGGTCGGGATCAACTCTCAGGGCTTGTAACTCGGCCATGGGATAGTGATGGTATGGCGGTGGTACATGTTCAGAAACAGAGACATCAGACAGATTAGTACATGTAATCAGTGCAAGTGCTTTTCCTTCTTTTATTTCTCTGATTTTCTCTTCACTCACACTCATTTCTTTTAGCATCTCATTAATTTTTGTCCGTTTTTTCCTATTTCGGTTTGTTTTCCCTCAGGCTTTATTTTACTGCCTGCCATAGCTTTCTGCAGAGCTTTTCTTTCTCTCCTCTCTGCCTCCCTGAGCCAACAGTTCACCGTCGCCTCACATTCCTTACACACATGCCTTGCACAACACTTTTTCGGCATCTCGCTGCCCTCTTTTACTGACTCCTTTACCGCTTTCAGCTTCGCTACACTCAAGGTTCCCTCCCTCGGAAACTCATGATACTTAATCAACTTCTCTATGTCAAGCATACACTTTTCACCCGCCGACTTTCTCATCTGAGCAAACGTCGGTGTGTCATATTTCCCGAATTTACTCTGGGACTTCCCCATACTGACTCTGACCGCTTTTCGGCGCCTACAAATCCTGTCAGACGTCTCCGACAGGCCCAATCTTTCACCCAAGACTGGCTGGGTTTGAAGCTCCTGCTTCTGGTCTACCCTCGAAGCCTCTTGCTGCAGGGTTGCGATCAATACACCTACTGCTACAACCTCTCGTTTTCTCTCGGGTGCGGGACTCTAACCCTCGTGCACCTTTAGAAACCCACGGTTGCCGTCAGTGTATCTCGTCTCGCACAGACCTGTTACACCTACTGCTACAACCCCCACGGTTGCCGTCAGTGTAACCTCTTGCCAGTTGTCAGTATGGTTCGTTCCCCCCTTCCCTAAATTTATCTATTGACACTTTTCCCCCCAAAGAAAAAGAAAATCAATTTGTCTCTTACCGAGAGTCTCAGTGGAGGCCTTGTTCGTTTTGTTGATTCCAGTGGTGTCTCTCCTGGCCCCCGGCGGAGCGGCCCCTCTCTCCCTGAATCCTAGTTGGGGTTAGGGCTGAACGTCTATTGTTCAGGATTACGGTCACCGGTCCGCTGTCAGGTCAGAAGACACAGCCAAGGAATCCCACTTCTGACGCCAAATTGTTGTGGCAAAAATCTTTGCTTGAGGCTCTCGATCAATAAAGACAAATTGCGCAGCTGCGTTTTAAAGGTTTATTTCTTGCAAGAAAGGTTCACAGTCAAACAGATACAGCGCCCTGCTGAGTGTGACAAAGGAGGGAGTTATCGTCTCCGCTTTATATCTCTTTGCACACCCAAGGTTACATACTAAAAACAGCCCGTGCTGTCATATAAGGAAAGAAAACCTGCAAAAACAACTCTATAGATCATCCCTTCTCAGCATTCCCTATACATATTTATGCTTTCTCTGACCCCTGGGGTCAGCTTCATAGCGGACGTGGGGTCCCCAGTTCCCAGTTGTTCCCTATAAGGCACAGAGGCCCTTTTTTACCCAGGAGTCTGATCAGCACTTTACCACCTGCTGTTTTCCCCACACCTTACACACAAGTTTGTCACGTAAGCATGCAAAAATCACCCATAAATGAATTTTCCCCAACACTACAAGCCCATCTCCAGATATCTTAATGTTCCTGTGTCCACTGTGCGCAATATCATCAAGAGGTTTACAGCCCATGGCACTGTAGCGAACCTCCCTGGACATGGATGGAAGAGCAAAATTAATGAAAAATTACAGTGAAGGATTGTTCGAATGGTGGATAAAGAACCCCAATTAATGTCCAAACAAATTCAAGCTGATCTGCAGACACAAGGTACAACAGTGTCAGCTCGCACTATCCATCGCCATCTGAATGAAAAGGGACGCTATGGTAGGAGACCACTGCTGATACAAAGGCATAAAAAAGCAAGACTGCAGTTTGCCAAAATTCCTGTGACAAAACCACAATCTTTCTGGTAGAATGTACTGTGGATAGATGAGACAATTAAGTAGAGCTTTTTGGTAAAGAACATCATGGCACTGTTTACAGAAAAAGAAATGAGGCCTTCAAAGAAAAGAACACAGTCTCTACAGTCAAACATGGTGGAGGTTTAAAGATGTTTTGGGGTTGCTTTGCTGCTTCTGGCACTGGATGCCTTAACTGTGTGAACGGTGTCATGAAATATATTGCCTATATTTTTGGCCATGACTGTATACACACTGTAGATGTATAACATGCCTGAGTAAACAAATAAAGTGATCAAAAATAAAGTGTATATATACAATTCGGACAATTTTAGCTTAAATCAAAAATAATATAGGCAAATCAATAATTATGAATTACAAATTCATAATAGTCTATTCAAAAAATATTTTTAACTGTCCCATTGTCCCATCAATGGGGGAGGGTGGGGGGGCATTTCCCCCCACTCTACCCTATATATCTGTATCTGGTTTGACGGCTGTTTCAATTGGTCTTTGCTGCTGTTAGAAATGAAACAAGAGGAAGAGTACTAGAAGAAACAGGAGTTTTCTGAGATTAATGTCTTTCAAACAGATTATTCACACATCAATCTCAGTTTTTAAACCAAGCAAACATTTTCTCTGTCCCGATCTTGAACAGAACAACAGCACTGTGCAGGATAAGCACTATTTTTTTCTGCAGATTCTGCAAATATATACACCAGGGATCCCCAAATCTGGCTCACAAGAGCCACTTTCCTGCAGAGTTTAGCTCTTACCTAATCAAACAGACCTGAGCATGCTAATCAGTGTCTTCATGATCATTAGAAAAAGGTGAGCAGGTAGGTGAGTTTGATCAGGGTTGGAGGTAAACTCTGCAGCACATTGGCCCTTTAGGGTAAGATTGTCTGACACTGTTCAGATAGTCTGACACTGAACTGCATGCAGATGCACAACTTTAGACCTCTTTAGAAATCTGGTTTTCAATTTCGCCAACCAGCTCCTACCTCTGGAAACTATGCACTTTTTTTTTTTTTAGCACTTTAGACAATTTAAAGTTGCTCTTTTACACTTGATGAGGATTAAGGAAACAATCTAAAATGAGCACATTCACTCCCTAAGGAGAGAAGCTCAGAAAATGGAGCACAGCTGGAAGAAAACAAAACTAGAGGTATTTTGTATTGCATGGAGGGAAAGTACTTCTACCTATAGAAAGGCCTTAAAAACTGCTGGATCTGCTTACGTTTTGTCATTTTCAGAAGAAAACAAACACAACCCCAGGTTTTTATTCAACAGAGCAGCTAAATTTTAAGAGTTTAGATCCAACTTGCCTCTGCACACTTGCTGGGAAGTTTCTAGTATGCCTAATAAGAGCTTGATTAGCTGGTTCAAATGTGTCTAATTGGGGTTGGAGCTAAACTCTGCAGGACACCGGCCCTCCAGGACCAAGTTTAGCTCAGGGCACCACTGAGCTAAACCAATATGTATGTTAGACCCTATACCATCTAAGCTACTACAAAAGTGTGCTTTCAGATGTCATAGATCCTCTTCTGAATATTATTAATATTATATTATTATTGTCATTAGGATTTGTCCCCAAAAGCCTCTCATTAAACAACCACAACTTGATCCTGTAGAATTAGTTAATTACAGACCAATCTCAAATCCCTGTAAATTGCAGTCAGAGCAAAAATGTGCAGCAGGACATTTTGAGCACAAGTCTTTGAGAAGATTTCAAGCAGTCTCATTTAATGAAACAACTTGTTTAAAGAAGATCAAAGTGAGCTACAACTGAGCTACAAGGAATTTTTTATTTTCGCAAATAACAGTTTGTTGCAAACTGACTAACATGTTAAAGTTCATTTCTGTGTGTAGAATGCTAAAGGTTGAACTGTAAAACAAGTGCATGTTTAGTACAGGAGGTTAACAGGTATTTTAAGAGCTTTCAGTGTTCACACAATGAGTATAATTTCTAAAAAGAATCAAAAACCTTCCTGTTGCCATTTAGAAAGAACATCATCTGAGCAGTTTGATGTCAATATAGAAGCACCACTGAAACCTTATGAATTTAAAATAATACTGAGCCATTACTTCTCACAGGCTGAAGTGTTGAGAGAGAATAGTGAAATACATAAAGTATCTACAGAAATATCTTAGTGAGACCAGAAAAAAATGTAAAGAAAATCAAAATATACTTATCATGATGTATGAATGATTTACATAATGTCATTAAACTGTATTTTATGTGCCTGCAAATATACATCTTACCACAATTAAACATAAAGTGAATGTTATTTCAGTGTATTTTGTATCCCAAGATGCAAGATTTGTAGATATGGATGATGGTGATCATGAAGATGCAAACTTTGACTCTGATGAAGATTGTTAATGAAGATCCGAATAACTAGGAACCGGACTACATCAATGTGAAAATGATTCAGAGCAGGATTATGTCAATTCTGGTACAAACATAAACAACACAAGTACACTGGGCAATAACTGTGAAGATATATGAAAGCTAATTATTAACTTCTATTTAAGGGGTTTGATTGTCAGTGTTAGCTATCTGCCTTCTATCACGGCCGCACCAGTTTATAGCCAAAAACGCCACAGTGTCTAAATAAATTTAAGTTGAAACAGCTGTAGTTGAAGCATCTGGAAGGAGTAAATTAATGCCAACCAGACCAGTGATTTCCAACCCTGCTCCCTTCCTGAAGACTTCAGCTCCAGTCGTTCTCCAGCACACATACCTATTATTTTCATGTAATTCATGAACATCTATTAGCTGGTTTGATTAGAGTTGGAGCTAAACTGCAGGATAAAAGTCCTCCAAGAAAGCCAATTCCTATTCCCCAGATCAAAACAGTGAGGGTCGAAAAAGTGTAAGTGTTAAAATAACATTTGTTTTATCTAAACGCTAAAACAATTTGGGTGTCTTGTTTAGGGCCACATAGACTGATGGACAGATCAGTTCCTAACATACACATAGTTACGTTTAGATTTAGATTTTACATTGCAAATGTATAATTATGTTATGACTTTACTTGTTGAGGCACTGAACTATTAAAGGGGTCATCGGATGCAAACTTCACTTTCACATGTTGTTTGAACATTAATGTGTGTTGGCAGTGTATGTACAAATCTAACCTATAATGATAAAAATCCATGCAGTGGTTTTTAATTAATCTGTAAAAAATAATTTCCCCTTTTTCAAATCGAGCCATTCTCAGATGCCTGTCGGGTGGCATCACACCAACAGAGGCCGCTTCCACGATAGTTGATTGACATGAGTTTGTTTGTTTGAGAAGGTAATGCGCCTTCATAACCATAATGACATATTACTTAACAATTAGTTAATAGTTCTGTGCCTCAATAAGTACAGTCATAACATAATCATATCTTTGCAAATCATTAGGTAATGATTTATTAAAGCAGACAACTGGAAGTAGAAATGCATGGCTTCAATCCATTGTGGTAATTAACACATGGACTTACACTATTGGTTAATAAAATAAGTTATAAGGGAATTAATACATTATGACACATTTAACTAATAACAATTTATTGATTACTTAATCTGTGAATCATATAGAATGTTCATTTGTTGCTGATGAAGTAATTATTAGTAAATGGTTTAGTTCTTCATGAGTTATATATTAACGCATGATTATCTCTGCATTAGTTAAGCATTAATTAATGCATATTAGTGCACCCGTATTGTAAAGTGTTACCTATATTTCTATAACTTCTCACACCTAAATTAAGACTGTAAGTCATTATGTTAATGCATGGTTCAGTGCCTATAAAAATTCTCATGCTCATCTAGACACTAGACACTAATTTGGAGTTTTTACACTGTAAGTTTAGAGGAAGAACTGTAACAGAACTTTGGCTAACCACAGAACCATAGCTCATTCTCGTCACTATCACTGTCACAGTGCTGGCTATTCATAACTTCATAGCCCAGGGCTGAGTCTCCCTCATAAGCTCATTAGTTTCTAGGCTTATGATGCTTTTGGTAAATGCTGCATGTCTGCTATTGTACACATGGAACTGATTCAGTGTCACTGCCTACACACCATTCCAACAAAATCATCAGTAGCTGATTGCAGTCAGTTGTTTTTAAACATTGCAACAACAACAACAACAACAACAACAACAAAAACTGTAATGTGCAAATTACTACAGACTTTGTGCTGTGTACTTTTCTGGTGTGCATCACAGAACTGCAAGTAAGAATACACAGTATTAAGAATAACAGATCTGTAAACTTGAACTAGTTTATTTGTGTAAATTAAAATATTATTGGGTCTTGTGGCTTATACAAATGTGTTATGTAAAGTAGCTTATTCAGGGCAGTACTAGGCTACATTAGTATGGTTTGAGACAAAAAGCTTTATTTATTTATTTATTTATTTTTTGGTAGATCATCTAAATGTAAGTGTACATTATGTTTAAATGTCCCTGTTTTGTTTTTGTTTTGTTTGTTTTTTTCCATCTCAGCAGCTAGTTATCTGACTTCTGTAAGTGGTAAGTAACAGGTTGTTAGTCACTCATTTAAAACAGATCTGATTCTAGGTGCATTGTGACATAACCAGTCGCTGTTTTGGCTAGTCTGCAAATTTAGCCTGTTTTAAGATGTGAGTTGTATTATAATAGGGTGATAGGACATTTTTAGGACGTTATAGTATCAGACTGGTGAATGGTAATAATGACTGCTCTGGAAGAGTTGAGATCCTTTATAATGGCCAGTGGGGGACAGTGTGTGATGACGACTGGGACATGAATGATGCTGCTGTGGTGTGCAGACAGTTGGGATGTGGAAGAGCTGTGAGTGCACATGGCAGTGCTCATTTTGGCCAGAGAAATGATCCAATCTGGTTGGATGATGTGGGATGTTCAGAAAGTAAATCATCACTCACACAGTGCTCACATCGTCCTATTGGAACACATAACTGTGGTCATGGTGAAGATGCAGGTGTCGTCTGGTTAGGTAAAAGTACATGTTTTCAAATTATGCTTTTGCTGTTTTCACCTTGTTACCTTACATAGCATTTTCTTAGGTATATTTTTAATAATTGTTTATTAGGTTGTCTAAGAAATGGGTGCTAAGTGTTTTGAAAATGTACTGCTTGCTTGTAATACAAATAATACTAAAGCAGTTAGTATAATAGAGGCTGTGAATTATTAGTGCTTTGCTTCCAGCAATGTCAAACAGATACAAAACACAGCATGCCAAAAGTGACATGTTTTTAATCACAATGTACTGTCATTTTTAAGGCCAACTACCAGACATAAGTTTGGTCAGTGGGTTTGATTCATGTTGTGGAAGAGTGGAGATCCGTTATAATGGCCAGTGGGGAACCGTGTGTGATGATAACTGGGACATGAATGATGCTGCTGTGGTGTGCAGACAGTTACAGTGTGGATCAGCCATCAGTGCACCTCATAGTGCCGCTTTTGGTCAAGGCAGTGGATCGATCTGGCTGGATGATGTTGGATGCTCAGGAAGTGAAAAAACCCTCACACAATGTTCACACCGTGGATTAAGAAAACATAACTGTAATCATGGTAAAGATGCTGGTGTTGTTTGTTCAGGTAAGTCAAATATTAAGCATCTTGATATATTATTTTGGGGGAAATTAGCAACAGAAATTACATTGAGCTTCATGAATTTCATGCTTTTACAGATAGTCTTAACTTAATTATTTAAAATAAACACATATTTATTTTGCAGGTGAGCTGCAGATGCCGATCCTTTCCCTGACCTCCACACATGCAGTTGTTTCTCCTGGAGAAAACATACAGTTCAGATGCACAACACCTAAACCAAGATGCAATGTTAATACTGAATTCCAGCTCTTCATAAAAAGACCATCTGCATCCTCCCAGAAACATGTATCTAGTGTGACTTTCAACCTTGTTAATGTTGATGTTTCACATCAAGGCAGCTACAGCTGTCAATACTCCTACCAAAACAACACTATGAAGTCACCTTTGAGCAACACTGTTAACATCACTGTGGGTGAGTGCGTTCAGTTTAGTCCCATTGCCTACATCCTAGATTACATGCATTAGTAACCTATAAGTGAGCTCATTCTGTAATGGTGCCTTTTTTTGCATTTGAGCATTTGAGAATAAATTATGATTCCAACATAATGCAGCTCTTGAAGCCATTTTTATTTATTTAACCATCTGGTTGTGTTCGGATTCCTGTCACACTTGTAGTGTTCCCAGTCAAAAAATGACCAGACTCCAAACAATTGCTTATAAATCTCTCATTACATTATCACTAAAGTTTGGATTCATTCTTTTTGTCAGCTTGTTTTCTTTCATTTAGGACTGGTTTTGTGTTTCTATTTGGATCTGATTAATCATAGGCCTCATTTTTCTGAGAGAAGGTACCTCGTTTTTTGAGTGAAAAAAAAAAATAAATTGAATAATTTTCATAATATAAGCTAAAAAAAATTGCACGGTTTTGCACACTAAGGTGCTTTGATGTTTAATCGGGACGTTTGCTTTTAAATGTTTTTGTTTTGTAAAAAAAAAAAAAAAAAGTCACACTTGTGGTGTTCCCGGTCAAAAATGACCGGACTGCAAACAATTGCTTATAAATCTCTCATTATACTATATTATCACCAGATATTGGATTCAATCTTTTTGTCAACTTGTTTTCTTTTATTTAGGACTGGTTCTGTGTTTCTGTTTGCATCTGTTTAATTGTAGGCCTCATTTATCCGAAAGTAGGCAAAACTGTATAAAATTGCAGAAAATCACACTTATCGAAAATGGCCGGCCATTGAAAGTGAATGGGGAACAATGAAAGTAAGAAAAACAACTAGTGTTCAGGAGCATTTTGTGCTTGCAAACATAAAGGCCTTGGACCTGTGCATGTATAGATGCATGCATACTCACACACACAAACACAAATTATTGTATTATATCTATTTCATCCTACCTTGAACTGCATGCAATATGCTTTTATGATAACTCTCTCTGTGATAAACGTCTTACTCTGCCTTGTCTTTAGCCTAGGTTTTGAGGCTTTCATGTTTTCAGAGAGTAGATGAAAGTTTACAAATAAATGCTTTAGCAAAAAGAGAGCTACAGCTTATTGTTTCATGATATTGTCTCTGTTTGACATTGTCAGTGTGCAGGACATATATAACTAAATATAACAGTTTTGGTTTGTTGTTCCATGAAATAGTATAATGTAAATAATCTTAATGTGTTCTTTCTTGCATGTCACGATGTTCAGATTTAACAGGAACAGCATAAATGTTACTTTGTGCCCATTTTCAGAATCATTTCAAAATAAAGATCCTGTTTTTTGTGATCTTCTCCATTCACTTTCAATGGCTGGCCATTTTTGATGAGTGTGACTTTGTGCAATTTTGTACAAAATAAAAGTATTTAAAAGCAAACTTCCTGATCAAACCTTAAAGCACACAAGTGTGAGAAACTTTTCATAAATGTTTATCTCATATTGTGAAAGTTATTCACAAAAAAATGCTTTTTTCACTCAAAAAAATAGGTGCCTACTTTCAGATAAATGAGGCCTACGATTAATCCTGAGAACAAAGTCAGTAAGTTTGAGTCCAATGCAATAACGTTAACTAGTATTTTTGGGAAAAATAAAATCTTTTCTGGGTCATTTTGACCCGAACACAACCAGAGGGTTAAGTTAGCTTAATAGTTAGTTGAGTCTTTGTAACCATAAAAATGTTTTCTTCTTGTTTTGTAGTGAACTTGCAGCAGCCCAGCATTTCCCACAGTGCTCCTGATGGACAGTTTGTCGAAAGGTCTCAGGGGCCAGTGATCATCAGGGGCCACAGTTTCACTATCATCTGTTCCACTGAATCTCAGTATCCTGGAGGCTCTTTAACTCAAACACGTGTGTCTCTCTCAGCCTCCCTGCGTCCTGTCATTGGTACTTCATTGTCAGCTGTGCTGCTCTTATTGTCTGTCCTCATCATCCTCCTGCTGAAGAGAAGACAAAAGCAAAGGGAAAATGAAACACATTTGAAGTGCTCTTTTACAAAATGTAGTGATTTTATTTCTATAAAATAAGTCAGATGATGTCTTTTAAAACTTTCTTTCAAAGTCACTGCCTTTTTTAACATTTTCCTTTAATTGTCCTTTATCTCTATGCAATATCACTAGGTCAAGCTGCATAGTAGCAAAAATGAAGAAGATTATGAGGCTGATTATGAAAATGTGAAACGTCATGAAAACATGGATCATGATTCTGAACAGGACTATATTAATGTGAACTCTGATCAATCTGAAGAGCACTGTATTAATGTAAAGGTTGCAGAGAAAAGTGTGATAGACAAATCTGATGATGACATTTATGAAAGCTCTTTTGATTAAAAATGAGTGAACCCAAAAACTATAGTTATTGAGGCTCAAAACAGATGAAATATGGCAGCTTTGATTTGAATCAAGAAAGAAGTTCAGTTGACAGTGTGACATTGTAACACGTTGTAACATGACCATATGACAGCTTAAAATGTTATCTGATCGAACGAAAAAAATGTACACGACAAACTAAAATATTTTGTCAATAAAATAAAATGATTAACTTTTTCTAATAAAATAAGTTTTAAGAAAAATATTTTTAAGAATTAAAAATAATCAAATTTTTTGAGTTTCACAATTAACACATTGCAACCATGCATGGTACGGCCCTGATCGCAAAACACAGCTATACAGTATTGTTAAAACAATGTGCACAAATAGATGAAACACATTCAGACATTCAAAAAAACACTCCCCTCCTTCCAAACACAGCTCTCATAGAACACGAGACTCATAAACGAGCCAAAATGCTTTACGTTTCTTGAAATAATAATTTCTCAACATTAAACATCGATTGTCAGTCTTTATTCACCTCTTTCTTGTGGTTTCTTATTAAAATCTATAAAAGTAAATAGTGAAAATTACATCCCTAATGTAATAGAATGTCATACTTTAATGTAGCGGATTGTTACGCAATGTTACAACTTTCCCCATCAGCGCGACTGGAATATAAAACTGGATAGTGTCTTCTGCTGACTTGCCAAGCATTAATAAACTAATCTAAACTGATAAATAACAGATTGGTGATTAACATAATAGCAGATCTGTCTTATTTTAAATGAATATTAAAAACTGAGATGAAAATTTACTTCAGCCAGAAATGTACTTTTACTATGGTAAAATAAATATTCAGCGATATCTTCAAAAGGCTATTAAATTTGGGCGCACTTTTTTCTCTGTATAGTGTGTCTTTGGCAACTAGTAAATACCATAAATTTGGTTATGCTAGCATGTGTGAAAATATTTAAACCACGTGTGTTACAAATAACCCCCTGTTAGTTTGTGCCCCGCGCTCCCCTACAGCCATCAATTTGCTAGCTAGCTATGCCTTTGTTACATAAATGCATATTACCTGGTTGCAGTAATTTACAAAATGCAGTGGACACACCCCCAGAGACAACATCATGGAAGTTTTTCTCAAAATGTTAGTGGGTGTTACCCAATGAGTGGGATGTTTTCAAAACATGATGGGCATTTTTTCCTGCTTTACCTGATTCATTCTGATCCACTGGGGGCTTGCATTAAAAAAGATTCAAAAAGATTCAGAAGACCAGTCATTAAAATCCATAAACAGACCATGCTGGAGCCTGCTTAGCTTTATTGAGGAACCAGATTCTGGCTCTTGCAGTTAAAGGGGCATGATTTTACAAACGCAACTGATAGACATGCTCTAATAGAGGGGTAGCGCATCCTGATAGCCTCAATATGGCCGTCAGGATACGCTACCATCTTAAACAGTAGATCAAGTTGTATGCATACGTGTCAGGGATGAGCGCCCCCTGCTGGTCAGCCAAATAATGACTGGCCCTAGCGGCACACTAGATCTTCTCATATTGGTCAGCCACCCAAGTACAGACCAGGCTCTGGTCTCCTTAGCTTTTAGAAAGGAACCAGGCTCTGGCTACTGCATGCAGAAGACACACTTCCTGTCGGTACCTTAATAAAGCTGCTCCAACAGAGGGGTAGCGGATACTGACAAGCTCAATACCCGCCATCAGGATGCGCTACCATCCTTAACACTAGGCCAAGTTGATTATTAAGGTGGGGATTAAGGACAACAGTTTGTCAGGAAGCCAGTTTATTTCCTCAGCTGAAGGATGCTCCTTTTTACAAGGGCCGTTTGATCAAAAGCTCCATTCTTTTTACAGTCTGTAGAAAAAAATACAGAAAGAGCAGCTTAAGCCTTCTCTAATTGGTCTCTCATCCATAAATAGACCATGCTGGGGCCTATTTAGCTTTACTGAGAAACCAGATTTTAGCTCCGAAAGACAAGGGACATGATTTATCAAACACAGCTGATAGACATGCTCTAATAGAGGGGTAGCGCATCCTGATAGCCTCAATATGGCCGTCAGGATGCGCTACCATCTTAAACAGTAGTTCAAGTTGATTGCATACATGTCAGGCATGAGCGCCCCCTGCTGGTCGGCCCAATAATAACTGGCCCCAGCAGCACGCTAGGTCTTCTCATATTGATCAGCCAGCCAAGTACAGACCAGGCTCTGGTCTCCTTAGCTTTTAGATAGGAACCAGGCTCTGGCTACTGCATGCAGAAGACACACTTGCTGTCGGTACCTTAATAAAGCTGCTCCAACAGAGGTGTAGGGCATAGTGACAAGCTCAGTACCCGCCGTCAGGATGAGCTACCATGCTTAACACTAGGCCAAGTTGATTATTAAGGTGGGGATTAAGGACAACAGTTTGTCAGGAAGTCAGTTTATTTCCTCAGCTGAAGGATGCTCCTTTTTACAAGGACCTGTTGATCATAAGCTCCCTTCATTTACAGTTGGTAGAAAAAAAAAACAGAAACAGCAGCCTATGTCTTCTCTAATTGGTCTCACATGCATAATCAGACCATCCTGGGGCCTGCTTAGCGTTACTGAGTAACCATATTCTGTCTCCCGCAGGCAAGGGACATGATTTTCAGACCCTGTTGATAGACATGCTCTAATAGAGGTGTAGCGCGTCTTGATAGCCTCAATATGGCCGTCAGGATGCACTACCATCTTAAACAGTAGGTCAAGTTGATTGCATACGTGTCAGGGATGAGCGCCCCCTGCTGGTCGGCCAAATAATAACTGGGCCCAGCAGCAAACTAGGTCTTCTCATATTGGTCAGCCACCCAAGTAAAGACCAGGCTCTGGTCTCCTTAGCTTTTAGAAAGGAATCATGCTCTGGCTACTGCATGCAGAAGACATACTTGCTGTCGGTACATTAATAAAGCTGCTCCAACAGAGGGGTAGCGCATACTGACAAGCTCAATACCCGCCATCAGGATGCGCTACCATCCTTAACACTAGGCCAAGTTGATTATTAAGGTGGGGATTAAGGACAACAGTTTGTCAGGAAGCCAGTTTATTTCCTCAGCTGAAGGATGCTCCTTTTTACAATGACCACTTGATCAAAATCTCCATTCTTTTTACAGTCTGTAGAAAAAAAAACCAGAAACAGCAGCCTAAGCCTTCTCTAATTGGTCTCCCATCCTTAAATAGACCATACTGGGGCCTGCTTAGCTTTACTGAGAAACCATATTCTGACTCCCACAGGCAAGGGACATGATTTTTCAGAACTAGCTGGTAGACATGCTCTAATAGAGGGGTAGCGCATCCTGATAGCCTCAATATGGCCGTCAGGATGCGCTACCATCTTAAACAGTAGGTCAAGTTGATTGCATACGTGTCAGGGATGAGCGCCCCCTGCTGGTCGGCCAAATAATAACTAGCCTTAGCAGCACACTAGGTCTTCTCATATTGGTCAGCCACCCAAGTACAGACCAGGCTCTGGTCTCCTTAGCTTTTAGAAAGGAACCAGGCTCTGGCTACTGCATTCAGAAGACATACTTGCTGTCGCTACATTAATAAAGCTGCTCCAACAGAGGGGTAGCGGATACTGACAAGCTCAATACCCGCCATCAGGATGCGCTACCATCCTTAACACTAGGCCAAGTTGATTATTAAAGTGGGGATTAAGGCCAACAGTTTGTCAGGAAGCCAGTTTATTTCCTCAGCTGAAGGATGCTCCTTTTTACAATGACCACTTGATCAAAATCTCCATTCTTTTTACAGTCTGTAGAAAAAAAAAACAGAAACAGCAGCCTAAGCATTCTCTAATTGGTCTCCCATCCTTAAATAGACCATACTGGGGCCTGCTTAGTTTTACTGAAAAACCATATTTTGACTCCCACAGGCAAGGGACATGATTTTTCAGAACTAGCTGGTAGACATGCTCTAATAGAGGGGTAGCGCATCCTGATAGCCTCAATATGGCCGTCAGGATGCGCTACCATCTTAAACAGTAGGTCAAGTCGATTTCATACATGTCAGGGATGAGCGCCCCCTGCTGGTCGGCCAAATAATAACTGGCCCCAGCAGCATGCTAGGTCTTCTCATATTGGTCAGCCACCCAAGTACAGACCAGGCTCTGGTCTCCTTAGCTTTTAGAAAGGAACCATGCTCTGGCTACTGCATGCAGAAGACACACTTGCTGTCGGTACCTTAATAAAGCTGCTCCAACAGAGGTGTAGGGCATACTGACAAGCTCAATACCCGCCGTCAGGATGTGCTACCATCCTTAACACTGGGCCAAGTTGATTATTAAGGTGGGGATTAAGGACAACAGTTTGTCAGTAAGTAAGTTTATTTCCTGAGCTGAAAGATGCTCCTTTTTACAAGGGCCGTTTGATCAAAATCTCCATTCTTTTTACAGTCTGTAGAAAACAGTAGCCTAAGCCTTCTCTAATTGGTCTCCCATCCTTAAACAGACCATGGTGAAGCCTACTTAGCTTTACTGAAGAATCAGATTCTGGCTCCCGCAGGCAAGAACATGACTTTTTTGACTAAACTGATAGACATGCTCTAATAGAGGGCTAGCGCGTCCTGATAGCCTCAATACGGCCGTCAGGATGCGCTACCATCTTAAACAGTAGGTCAAGTTGATTGCATACGTCTCAGGGATGAGCGCCCCCTGCTGGTCGGCCAAATAATAACTGGCCCCAGCAGCAAGATAGGTCTTCTCATATTGGTCAGCCACCCAAGTACAGACCAGGCTCTGGTCTCCTTAGCTTTTAGAAAGGAACCATGCTCTGGCTACTGCATGCAGAAGCCATACTTGCTGTCGGTACATTAATAAAGCTGCTCCAACAGAGGGGTAGCGCATACTGACAAGCTCAATACCCGCCATCAGGATGCGCTACCATCCTTAACCCTAGGCCAAGTTGATTATTAAGGTGGGGATTAAAGACAACAGTTTGCCAGGAAACCAGTTTATTTCCTCAGCTGAAGGAAGCTCCTTTTTACAAGGGCCGTTTGATCAAAATCTTCATTCTTTTTACAGTCTGTAGAAAAAAAAAGAAACAGCAGCCTAAGTCTTCTCTAATTGGTCTCCCATCCTTAAACAGACCATGGTGAAGCCTACTTAGCTTTACTGAAGAATCAGATTCTGGCTCCCGCAGGAAACAACATTACTTTTCTGACTGAACTGATAGACATGCTCTAATAGAGGTGTAGCGCGTCCTGATAGCCTCAATATGGCCGTCAGGATGCGCTACCATCTTAAACAGTAGTTCAAGTTGATTGCATACATGTCAGGCATGAGCGCCCCCTGCTGGTCGGCCAAATAATAACTGGCCCCAGCAGCACGCTAGGTCTTCTCATATTGGTCAGCCAGCCAAGTACAGACCAGGCTCTGGTCTCCTTAGCTTTTAGATAGGAACCAGGCTCTGGCTACTGCATGCAGAAGACATACTTGCTGTCGGTACCCTAATAAAGCTGCTCCAACAGAGGGGTAGCGCATAGTGACAAGCTCAATACCCGCCGTCAGGATGCGCTACCACCCTTAATACTGGGCCAAGTTGATTATTAAGGTGGGGATTAAGGACAACAGTTTGTCAGGAAGCCAGTTTATTTCCTCAGCTGAAGGATGCTCCTTTTTACAATGACCACTTGATCAAAATCTCCATTCTTTTTACAGTCTGTAGAAAAAAACAAAAAACAGAAACAACAGCCGAAGCCTTCTCTAATTGGTCTCCCATCCATAAATATACCATGCTGGGGCCTATTTAGCTTTACTGAGAAACCAGATTTTAGCTCCGAAAGACAAGGGACATGATTTTTCAGACCTAGCTGGTAGACATGCTCTAATAGAGGGGTAGCGCATACTGACAACCTTAATACCCGCCGTCAGGATGCGCTACCATCCTTAACACTGGGCCAAGTTGATTATTAACGTGGGGATTAAGGACAACAGTTTGTCAGGAAGTCAGTTTATTTCCTCAGCTGAAGGATGCTCATTTTTACAAGGGCAGTTTGATCAAAAGCTCCATTCTTTTTACAGTCTGTAGAAAAAAACAAAAAAACAGAAACAACAGCCGAAGCCTTCTCTAATTGGTCTCCCATCCATAAACAGACCATGCTGGGGCCTACTTAGGTTTACTGAGAAACCAGATTTTAGCTCCGAAAGGTAAGGGACATGACTTATCAAACAAGCTGATAGACATACTCTAATAGAGGGGTAGCGCATCCTGATAGCCTCAATATGGCCGTCAGGATGCGCTACCATCTTAAACAGTAGGTCAAGTTGATTGCATACATGTCAGGGATGAGCGCCTCCTGCTGGTCGGCCATATAATAACTGGCCCCAGCAGCACGCTAGGTCTTCTCATATTGGTCAGCCACCCAAGTACCGACCAGGCTCTGGTCTCCTTAGCTTTTAGATAGGAACCAGGCTCTGGCTACTGCATGCAGAAGACATACTTGCTGTCGGTACATTAATAAAGCTGCTCCAACAGAGCGGTAGCGCATAGTGACAAGCTCAATACCCGCCGTCAGGATGCGCTACCACCCTTAATACTGGGCCAAGTTGATTATTAAGGTGGGGATTAAGGACAACAGTTTGTCAGGAAGCCAGTTTATTTCCTCAGCTGAAGGATGCTCCTTTTTACAATGACCACTTGATCAAAATCTCCATTCTTTTTACAGTCTGTAGAAAAAAACAAAAAACAGAAACAACAGCCGAAGCCTTCTCTAATTCGTCTCCCATCCATAAATAGACCATGCTGGGGCCTATTTAGCTTTACTGAGAAACCAGATTTTAGCTCCGAAAGACAAGGGACATGATTTTTCAGACCTAGCTGGTAGACATGCTCTAATAGAGGGGTAGCGCATAGTGACAACCTTAATACCCGCCGTCAGGATGCGCTACCATCCTTAACACTGGGCCAAGTTGATTATTAACTTGGGGATTAAGGACAACAGTTTGTCAGGAAGTCAGTTTATTTCCTCAGCGGAAGGATGTTCATTTTTACAAGGGCAGTTTGATCAAAAGCTCCATTCTTTTTACAGTCTGTAGAAAAAAACAAAAAAACAGAAACAACAGCCGAAGCCTTCTCTAATTGGTCTCCCATCCATAAACAGACCATGCTGTGGCCTACTTAGGTTTACTGAAAAACCAGATTTTAGCTCCGAAAGGTAAGGGACATGACTTATCAAACAAGCTGATAGACATACTCTAATAGAGGTGTAGCACGTCCTGATAGCCTCAATATGGCCATCAGGATGCGCTACCATCTTAAACAGTAGTTCAAGTTGATTGCATACGTGTCAGGCATGAGCGCCCCCTGCTGGTCGGCCAAATAATAACTGGCCCCAGCAGCACGCTAGGTCTTCTCATATTGGTCAGCCAGCCAAGTACAGACCAGGCTCTGGTCTCCTTAGCTTTTAGATAGGAACCAGGCTCTGGCTACTGCATGCAGAAGACATACTTGCTGTCGGTACCCTAATAAAGCTGCTCCAACAGAGGGGTAGCGCATACTGACAAGCTCAATACCCGCCGTCAGGATGCGCTACCACCCTTAATACTGGGCCAAGTTGATTATTAAGGTGGGGATTAAGGACAACAGTTTGTCAGGAAGCCAGTTTATTTCCTCCGCTGAAGGATGCTCCTTTTTACAATGACCACTTGATCAAAATCTCCATTCTTTTTACAGTCTGTAGAAAAAAAGAAACAGAAACAGCAGCCTAAGCCTTCTCTAATTGGTCTCCCATCCATAAATAGACCATGCTGGGGCCTACTTAGCTTTACTGAAAAACCAGATTTTAGCTGGCAAATGCAAAGGACATGATTTTTCAAACACAACTCATAGACATGCTCTAATAGAGGGGTAGCGCATCCTGATAGCCTCAATATGGCCTTCAGGATGCGCTACCATCTTAAACAGTACTTCAAGTTGATTACATACATGTCAGGCATGAGCGCCCCCTGCTGGTCTGCCCAATAATAACTGGCCCCAGCAGCATGCTAGGTCTTCTCATATTGGTCAACCAGCCAAGTACAGACCAGGCTCTGGTCTCCTTAGCTTTTAGATAGGAACCAGGCTCTGGCTACTGCATGCAGAAGACATACTTGCTGTCGGTACCCTAATAAAGCTGCTCCAACACAGGGGTAGCGCATAGTGACAAGCTCAGTACCCGCCGTCAGGATGAGCTACCAAGCTTAACACTAGGCCAAGTTGATTATTAAGGTGGGGATTAAGGACAACAGTTTGTCAGGAAGCCAGTTTATTTCCTCAGCTGAAGGATGCTCCTTTTTACAATGACCACTTGATCAAAATCTCCATTCTTTTTACAGTCTGTAGAAAAAAAAAACAGAAACAGCAGCCTAAGCCTTCTCTAATTGGTCTCCCATCCTTAAATAGACCATACTGGGGCCTGCTTAGTTTTACTGAGAAACCATATTCTGACTCCCACAGGCAACGGACATGATTTTACAGAAGTAGCTGGTAGACATGCTCTAATAGATGGGTAGCGCATCCTGATAGCCTCAATATGGCCGTCAGGATGCGCTACCATCTTAAACAGTAGGTCAAGTCGATTGCATACATGTCAGGGATGAGCGCCCCCTGCTGGTCGGCCAAATAATAACTGGCCCCAGCAGCACGCTAGATCTTCTCATATTGGTCAGCCACCCAAGTACAGACCAGGCTCTGGTCTCCTTAGCTTTTAGAAAGGAACCATGCTCTGGCTACTGCATGCAGAAGACACACTTGCTGTCGGTACCTTAATAAAGCTGCTCCAACAGAGGTGTAGGGCATACTGACAAGCTCAATACCCGCCGTCAGGATGCGCTACCATCCTTAACACTGGGCCAAGTTGATTATTAACGTGGGGATTAAGGACAACAGTTTGTCAGTAAGTAAGTTTATTTCCTGAGCTGAAAGATGCTCCTTTTTACAAGGGCCGTTTGATCAAAATCTCCATTCTTTTTACAGTCTGTAGAAAAAAATACAGAAAGAGCAGCTTAAGCCTTCTCTAATTGGTCTCCCATCCATAAATAGACCATGCTGGGGCCTACTTAGCTTTACTGTGAAATCAGATTCTGGCTCTCACTGGCAAGGGACATGATTTTCAAAGGACACTGATAGACATGCTCTAATAGAGGCGTAGCGCGTCCTGATAGCCTCAATATGGCCGTCAGGATGCGCTACCATCTTAAACAGTAGGTCAAGTTGATTGCATACATGTCAGGGATGAGCGCCCCCTGCTGGTCGGCCAAATAATAACTGGCCCCAGCAGCACGCTAGGTCTTCTCATATTGGTCAGCCACCCAAGTACAGACCAGGCTCTGGTCTCCTTAGCTTTTAGAAAGGAACCAGGCTCTGGCTACTGCATGCAGAAGACATACTTGCTGTCGCTACATTAATAAAGCTGCTCCAACAGAGGGGTAGCGGATACTGACAAGCTCAATACCCGCCATCAGGATGCGCTACCATCCTTAACACTAGGCCAAGTTGATTATTAAGGTGGGGATTAAAGACAACAGTTTGCCAGGAAGCCAGTTTATTTCCTCAGCTGAAGGATGCTCCTTTTTACAACGGCCGTTTGATCAAAAGCTCCATTCTTTTTACAGTCTGTAGAAAAAAAAAAACAGAAACAGCAGCCTAAGCCTTCTCTAATTGGTCTCCCATCCATAAACAGACCATGCTGGGGCCTACTTAGCTTTATTGTGAAATCAGATTCTGGCTCCCACTGGCAAGGGACATGATTTTCAGAGGCAACTGATAGACATGCTCTAATAGAGGCGTAGCGCGTCCTGATAGCCTCAATATGGCCGTCAGGATGTGCTACCATCTTAAACAGTAGGTCAAGTTGATTGCGTACGTGTCAGGGATGAGCGCCCCCTGCTGGTCGGCCAAATAATAACTGGGCCCAGCAGCAAGCTAGGTCTTCTCATATTGGTCAGCCACCCAAGTACAGACCAGGCTTTGGTTTCCTTAGCTTTTAGAAAGGAACCAGGCTCTGGCTACTGCATGCAGAAGACATACTTGCTGTCGCTACATTAATAAAGCTGCTCCAACAGAGGGGTAGCGGATACTGACAAGCTCAATACCCGCCATCAGGATGCGCTACCATCCTTAACACTAGGCCAAGTTGATTATTAAGGTGGGGATTAAGGACAACAGTTTGTCAGGAAGCCAGTTTATTTCCTCAGCTGAAGGATGCTCCTTTTTACAAGGGCCGTTTGATCAAAAGCTCCATTCTTTTTACAGTCTGTAGAAAAAAATACAGAAAGAGCAGCTTAAGCCTTCTCTAATTGGTCTCCCATCCATAAATAGACCATGCTGGGGCCTACTTAGCTTTACTGAGAAACCAGATTTTAGCTGGCAAAGGCAAAGGACATGATTTTTCAAACATAACTGATAGACATGCTCTAATAGAGGGGTAGCGCATCCTGATAGCCTCAATATGGCCGTCAGGATGCGCTACCATCTTAAACAGTAGTTCAAGTTGATTGCATACATGTCAGGCATGAGCGCCCCCTGCTGAGGTGTTAATGTAACTAGCTAGCAACGCGCTAGGTATCTTCTCTCATATTGGTCCAACCAATAAAGTACAGACCAGGCTCTGGTCTCCTTAGCTTTAAGATAGGAATTGAGCTCTGGCTACTGCATCACAGAAGACATACTTGCTATGCGGTACCCTAATAAAAGCTGCTCCAACAGAGAGTAGCGCTTATAGTGACAAGCTCAGTACCACGCCGTCAGGATGAGCTACAATACTTAACACTAGGCCAAAGTTGATTATTAAAGGTGGGGATTAAGGACAACAGTTTGTCGGGAAGTCAGTTTATTTCCTCAGCTGAAGGATGCTCACTTTTACGGGACCTGTTGATCACCAAAGCTCCATTCATTTTACAGTTGGTAGAAAAAAAAAAACAGCAACATCAGCCTATGTCTTCTCTAATTGGTCTCACATGCATAAACAGACCATGCTGGAGGCCTGCTGCGTTACTGGTAACATTGCAATATCCCTTGGGTAAGGGACATGATTTTTTAGACCCTGCTGATGGGCAATGCTCTAATAGAGGGGTGGCGCGTCCTGATAACCTCAATATGGCGTCAGGATGTTTCACCATCTTCGCTCGAAATGGAAGTCAAGTTGATTATGCGATGTCGGGATGGCCCCCTGCTTTAATTCGGCTAAATATGGCAGGGCCCAGCAACAAACTAGGTCTTCTCATATTGGTCCAGCCACCAAGTACAGACCAGGCTCTGGTCTCCCAACTTTTAGAAAGGAATCATGCTCTGGCTACTGCATGCGAAGACATACTTGCTGTCGGTACATTAATAAAGCTGCTCCAACAGGGGTAGCGCCTTACTGACAAACAATACCCACCATCAGGATGCGCTACCATCCTTAACACTGGGCCAAGTTGATTATTAACGTGGGGATTAAGGACAACAGTTTGTCAGGAAGCCAGTTTATTTCCTCAGCTGAAGGATGCTCCTTTTTACAAGGGCCGTTTGATCAAAAGCTCCATTCTTTTTACAGTCTGTAGAAAAAAATACAGAAAGAGCAGCTTAAGCCTTCTCTAATTGGTCTCCCATCCATAAATAGACCATGCTGGGGCCTACTTAGCTTTACTGAGAAACCAGATTTTAGCTGGCAAAGGCAAAGGACATGATTTTTCAAACATAGCTGATAGACATGCTCTAATAGAGGGGTAGCGCATCCTGATAGCCTCAATATGGCCGTCAGGATGCGCTACCATCTTAAACAGTGGTTCAAGTTGATTGCATACATGTCAGGCATGAGCGCCCCCTGCTGGTCGGCCCAATAATAACTGGCCCCAGCAGCACGCTAGGTCTTCTCATATTGGTCAGCCAGCCAAGTACAGACCAGGCTCTGGTCTCCTTAGCTTTTAGATAGGAACCAGGCTCTGGCTACTGCATGCAGAAGACATACTTGCTGTCGCTACATTAATAAAGCTGCTCCAACAGAGGGGTAGGGCATGCTGACAAGCTCAATACCCGCTGTCAGGATGCGCTATCATCCTTAACACTGGGCCAAGTTGATTATTAAGGTGGGGATTAAGGACAACAGTTTGTCAGGAAGCTAGTTTATTTCCTCAGCTGAAGGATGCTCCTTTTTACAATGACCACTTGATCAAAATCTCCATTCTTTTTACAGTCTGTAGAAAAAAAAAACAGAAACAGCAGCCTAAGCCTTCTCTAATTGGTCTCCCATCCTTAAATAGACCATACTGGGGCCTGCTTAGTTTTACTGAGAAATCATATTCTGACTCCCACAGGCAACGGACATGATTTTTCAAACACAACTGGTAGACATGCTCTAATAGAGGGATAGCGCATCCTGATAGCCTCAATATGGCCTTCAGGATGCGCTACCATCTTAAACAGTACTTCAAGTTGATTGCACACATGTCAGGCATGAGCGCCCCCTGCTGGTCGGCCCAATAATAACTGGCCCCAGCAGCACGCTAGGTCTTCTCATATTGGTCAGCCAGCCAAGTACAGACCAGGCTCTGGTCTCCTTAGCTTTTAGATAGGAACCAGGCTCTGGCTACTGCATGCAGAAGACATACTTGCTGTCGGTACCTTAATAAAGCTGCTCCAACAGAGGGGTAGCGCATAGTGACAAGCTCAGTACCCGCCGTCAGGATGAGCTACCATGCTTAACACTAGGCCAAGTTGATTATTAAGGTGGGGTTTAAGGACAACAGTTTGTCAGGAAGTCAGTTTATCTCCTCAGCTGAAGGATGCTCCTTTTTACAAGGACCTGTTGATCATAAGCTCCATTCATTTACAGTTGGTAGAAAAAAACAACAGAAACAGCAGCCTATGTCTTCTCTAATTGGTCTCACATGCATAAACAGACCATGCTGGGGCCTGCTTAGCATTACTGAGTAACCATATTCTGTCTCCCGCAGGCAAGGGACATGACTTTTCAGACCCTGCTGATAGACATGCTCTAATAGAGGTGTAGCGCATCCTGATAGCCTCAATATGGCCGTCAGGATGCGCTACCATCTTAAACAGTAGGTCAAGTTGATTGTATACGTGTCAGGGATGAGCGCCCCCTGCTGGTCGGCCAAATAATAACTGGCCCCAGCAGCAAGCTAGGTCTTCTCATATTGGTCAGCCACCCAAGTACAGACCAGGCTCTGGTCTCCTTAGCTTTTCGAAAGGAACCAGGCTCTGGCTACTGCATGCAGAAGACATACTTGCTGTCGGTACATTAATAAAGCTGCTCCAACAGAGGGGTAGCGCATACTGACAAGCTCAATACCCGCCATCAGGATGCGCTACCATCTTTAACACTAGGCCAAGTTGATTATTAAGGTGGGGATTAAAGACAACAGTTTGCCAGGAAGCCAGTTTATTTCCTCAGCTGAAGGATGCTCCTTTTTACAAGGGCCGTTTGATCAAAAGCTCCATTCTTTTTACAGTCTGTAGAAAAAAAAAACAGAAAAAGCAGCCTAAGCCTTCTCTAATTGGTCTCCCATCCATAAACAAACCATGTTGGGGCCTGCTTAGCTTTACGGAGTAACCGTATTCTGTCTCACGCAGGCAAGGGACATGATTTTGCAGACCCAGCTGATAGACATGCTCTAATAGAGGGGTAGCGCATCCTGATAGCCTTAATATGGCCGTCAGGATGCGCTACCATCTTAAACAGTAGATCAAGTTTTATGCATACGTGTCAGGGATGAACGCCCCCTGCTGGTCTGCCAAATAATAACTAGCCTTAGCAGCACACTAGGTCTTCTCATATTGGTCAGCCAACCAGAGAGTACAGACAGGCTCCTGGTCTCCTTGGCTTTAGATAGGAACCAGGCTCTGGCTACACTGCATGAAGACATACTTGCTGTCGGTGCCCTAATAAAGCTCCAACAGAGGGTGGCGCGCAGTAAAGCTCAATACCCGCCCGTCAGGATGCGCTACCACCATATCTGCTAGACCAAGTTGATTATTAAGGTGGGGATTAAGGACCTTAGTTTGTCCAGAATAGTTTATTTCCTCAGCTGAAGGACGCTCCTTTTCACAAGGACCGGTTGATCAAAAGTTCCTTTCTTTTTTCACAGTCTGTAAAAAAAAAATACAGAAACAGCAGCCTAAGCCATCTCTAACTGGTCTCCCATCCATAAACAGACCATGCTGGAGGCTGCTTAGCTTTACTTAGGAACCAAATTTTAGCTACTGCAGGTAAAGGACATGATTTTTCAAAAGCAGCTGATAGACGTGCTCTAATAGAGGTGGCGGCGCGTCACAATGTAGCCTCAATATAGCCTTCAGGATGCGCTACCCTCTTCGTGAGTACTTCAAGTTGATTACATACATGTGTCGGGCATGGCCCTGCTGGTCTGCTTAATAATAACTGGCCCCAACCCGGCATGCTAAGGTCTTCTCATATTGGTCAACCAATAGAGGTACAGACCAGGCTCTGGTCTCCTTAGCTTTAGATAGGAACCAGGCTCCTGGCTACTGCATGCAGAGACATACTTGCTGTGTCGGTACCCTAATAAAACTGCTCCAACACAGGGGTGGCGCATGAGTGACAAACTCAGTACCAGCGATGGGATGAGCTGAAAGCAACACTAGGCCAAGTTGATTATTAAGGTGGGGATTAGGACAGCAGTTTGTCAGGAAGCTAGTTTATTTCCTCAGCTGAAGGATGCTCCTTTTTACAATGACCACTTGATCAAAATCTCCATTCTTTTTACAGTCTGTAGAAAAAAAAAACAGAAACAGCCGCCTAAGCCTTCTCTAATTGGTCTCCCATCCTTAAATAGACCATACTGGGGCCTGCTTAGTTTTACTGAGAAACCATATTCTGACTCCCACAGGCAAGGGACATGCTTTTTCAGAGCTAGCTGGTAGATATGCTCTAATAGAGGGGTAGCGCATCCTGATAGCCTCAATATGGCCGTCAGGATGCGCTACCATCTTAAACAGTAGGTCAAGTCGATTGCATATATGTCAGGGATGAGCGCCCCCTGCTGGTCGGCCAAATAATAACTGGCCCCAGCAGCATGCTAGGTCTTCTCACATTGGTCAGCCACCCAAGTACAGACCAGGCTCTGGTCTCCTTAGCTTTTAGAAAGGAACCAGGCTCTGGCTACTGCATGCAGAAGACATACTTGCTGTCGCTACATTAATAAAGCTGCTCCAACAGAGGGGTAGGGCATACTGACAAGCTCACTACCCGCCGTCAGGATGCGCTACCATCCTTAACACTAGGCCAAGTTGATTATTAAGGTGGGGATTAAGGACAACAGTTTGTCAGGAAGTCAGTTTATTTCCTCAGCTGAAGGATGCTCCTTTTTACAAGGGCCGTTTGATCAAAAGCTCCATTCTTTTTACAGTCTGTAGAAAAAAAAACCAGAAACAGCAGCCTAAGCCTTCTCTAATTGGTCTCCCAAATATAAACAAACCATGCTGGGCCTGCTTAGCTTTACAGAGTAACTGTATTCTGTCTCACACAGGCAAGGGACATGATTTTGCAGACCCAGCTGATAGACATGCTCTAATAGAGGGGTAGCGCAACCTGATAGCCTTAATATGGCCGTCAGGATGCGCTACCATCTTAAACAGAAGGTCAAGTTTTATGCATACGTGTCAGGGATGAGCGCCTCCTGCTGGTCGGCCAAATAATAACTGGGCCCAGCAGCAAACTAGGTCTTCTCATATTGGTCAGCCACCCAAGTACAGACCAGGCTCTGGTCTCCTTAGCTTTTAGAAAGGAACGAGGCTCTGGCTACTGCATGCAGAAGACATACTTGCTGTCGCTACATTAATAAAGCTGCTCCAACAGAGGGGTAGCGGATACTGACAAGCTCAATACCCGCCATCAGGATGCGCTACCATCCTTAACACTAGGCCAAGTTGATTATTAAGGTGGGGATTAAAGACAACAGTTTGCCAGGAAGCCAGTTTATTTCCTCAGCTGAAGGATGCTCCTTTTACTAGAGGGCCGTTTGATCCAAAGCTCCATTCTTTTTGAAGTCTGTAGAAAAAAAGCAGAAACAGCAGCCTAAGCCTTCTCTAATTGGTCTCCCATCCATAAGCAGACCATGCTGCAGGCCCTACCAGCTTAATTGTGAAATCAGATTCTGGCTCCCCACTGGCAAGGGACATGATTTTCAGAGGCAACTGATGGGCAATATGCTCCTAATATAGAGGCGTAAGCGGCGTCCTGATAACCTCAATATGGCCGTCAGGATGTGCTACCATCTTAAACAGTAGGTCAAGTTGCATACGATGTCAGGGATGAGAAGCCCCCTGCTGGTCGGCCAAATAACTGGCCCCAGCAGCACGCTAGGTCTTCTCATCATAAGGTGAGCCACCCAAGTACAGACCAGGCTCTGGTCTCCTTAGCTTTTAGAAAGGAACCAGGCTCTGGCTACTGCATGCAGAAGACATACTTGCTGTCGGTACATTAATAAAGCTGCTCCAACAGAGGGGTAGCGCATACTGACAAGCTCAATACCCGCCATCAGGATGCGCTACCATCTTTAACACTAGGCCAAGTTGATTATTAAGGTGGGGATTAAAGACAACAGTTTGCCAGGAAGCCAGTTTATTTCCTCAGCTGAAGGATGCTCCTTTTTACAAGGGCCGTTTGATCAAAAGCTCCATTCTTTTTACAGTCTGTAGAAAAAAATACAGAAAGCGCAGCTTAAGCCTTCTCTAATTGGTCTCCCATCCATAAATAGACCATGCTGGGGCCTACTTAGCTTTACTGAGAAACCAGATTTTAGCTGGCAAAGGCAAAGGACATGATTTTTCAAACACAGCTCATAGACATGCTCTAATAGAGGGGTAGCGCATCCTGATAGCCTCAATATGGCCTTCAGGATGCGCTACCATCTTAAACAGTACTTCAAGTTGATTGCATACATGTCAGGCATGAGCGCCCCCTGCTGGTCGGCCCAATAATAACTGGCCCCAGCAGCACGCTAGGTCTTCTCATATTGGTCAGCCAGCCAAGTACAGACCAGGCTCTGGTCTCCTTAGCTTTTAAATAGGAACCAGGCTCTGGCTACTGCATGCAGAAGACATACTTGCTGTCGGTACCCTAATAAAGCTGCTCCAACAGAGGGGTAGCGCATAGTGACAAGCTCAGTACCCGCCGTCAGGATGAGCTACCATGCTTAACACTAGGCCAAGTTGATTATTAAGGTGGGGATTAAGGACAACAGTTTGTCAGGAAGTCAGTTCATTTCCTCAGCTGAAGGATGCTCCTTTTTACAAGGACCTGTTGATCATAAGCTCCATTCATTTACAGTTGGTAGAAAAAAAAAAACAGCAACATCAGCCTATGTCTTCTCTAATTGGTCTCACATGCATAAACAGACCATGCTGGGGCCTGCTTAACGTTACTGAGTAACCATATTCTGTCTCCCGCAGGCAAGGGACATGATTTTTTAGACCCTGCTGATAGACATGCTCTAATAGAGGGGTAGCGCATCCTGATAGCCTCAATATGGCCGTCAGGATGCGCTACCATCTTAAACAGTAGGTCAAGTTGATTGCATACGTGTCAGGGATGAGCGCCCCCTGCTGGTCGGCCAAATAATAACTGGGCCCAGCAGCAAACTAGGTCTTCTCATATTGGTCAGCCACCCAAGTACAGACCAGGCTCTGGTCTCCTTAGCTTTTCGAAAGGAACCAGGCTCTGGCTACTGCATGGAGAAGACATACTTGCTGTCGGTACATTAATAAAGCTGCTCCAACAGAGGGGTAGCGCATACTGACAAGCTAAATACCCACCGTCAGGATGCGCTACCATCCTTAACACTAGGCCAAGTTGATTATTAAGGTGGGGATTAAAGACAACAGTTTGCCAGGAAGCCAGTTTATTTCCTCAGCTGAAGGATGCTCCTTTTTACAAGGGCCGTTTGATCAAAAGCTCCATTCTTTTTACAGTCTGTAGAAAAAAATACAGAAAGAGCAGCTTAAGCCTTCTCTAATTGGTCTCCCATCCATAAATAGACCATGCTGGGGCCTACTTAGCTTTACTGAGAAACCAGATTTTAGCTGGCAAAGGCAAAGGACATGACTTTTCAAACACAACTCATAGACATGCTCTAATAGAGGGGTAGCGCATCCTGATAGCCTCAATATGGCCTTCAGGATGCGCTACCATCTTAAACAGTACTTCAAGTTGATTGCATACATGTCAGGCATGAGCGCCCCCTGCTGGTCGGCCCAATAATAACTGGCCCCAGCAGCACGCTAGGTCTTCTCATATTGGTCAGCCAGCCAAGTACAGACCAGGCTCTGGTCTCCTTAGCTTTTAGATACGAATCAGGCTCTGGCTACTGCATGCAGAAGACATACTTGCTGTCGCTACATTAATAAAGCTGCTCCAACAGAGGGGTAGGGCATGCTGACAAGCTCAATACCCGCTGTCAGGATGCGCTATCATCCTTAACACTGGGCCAAGTTGATTATTAAGGTGGGGATTAAGGACAACAGTTTGTCAGGAAGCCAGTTTATTTCCTTAGCTGAAGGATGCTCCTTTTTACAAGGACTATTTGATCAAAATCTCCATTCTTTTTACAGTCTTTATAAACAAAAAAAAAAACAAAACAGAAACACCAGCCGAAGCCTTCTCTAATTGGTCTCCCATCCATAAATAGACCATGCTGGGGCCTACTTAGCTTTACTGAGAAACCAGATTTTAGCTGGCAAAGGCAAAGGACATGATTTTTCAAACACAACTGATAGACATGCTCTAATAGAGGGGTAACGCATCCTGATAGCCTCAATATGGCCTTCAGGATGCGCTACCATCTTAAACAGTACTTCAAGTTGATTCCACACATGTCAGGCATGAGCGCCCCCTGCTGGTCGGCCCAATAATAACTGGCCCCAGCAGCACGCTAGGTCTTCTCATATTGGTCAGCCAGCCAAGTACAGACCAGGCTCTGGTCTCCTTAGCTTTTAGATAGGAACCAGGCTCTGGCTACTGCATGCAGAAGACATACTTGCTGTCGGTACCCTAATAAAGCTGCTCCAACAGAGGGGTAGCGCATAGTGACAAGCTCAGTACCCGCCGTCAGGATGAGCTACCATGCTTAACACTAGGCCAAGTTGATTATTAAGGTGGGGTTTAAGGACAACAGTTTGTCAGGAAGTCAGTTTATCTCCTCAGCTGAAGGATGCTCCTTTTTACAAGGACCTGTTGATCATAAGCTCCATTCATTTACAGTTGGTAGAAAAAAAAAACAGAAACAGCAGCCTATGTCTTCTCTAATTGGTCTCACATGCATAAACAGACCATGCTGGGGCCTGCTTAGCGTTAGTGAGTAACCATATTCTATCTCCCGCAGGCAAGGGACATGATTTTTCAGACCCTGCTGATAGACATGCTCTAATAGAGGTGTAGCGCGTCCTGATAGCCTCAATATGGCCGACAGGATGCGCTACCATCTTAAACAGTAGGTCAAGTTGATTGCATACGTGTCAGGGATGAGCGCCCCCTGCTGGTCGGCCAAATAATAACTGGGCCCAGCAGCAAACTAGGTCTTCTCATATTGGTCAGCCACCCAAGTACAGACCAGGCTCTGGTCTCCTTAGCTTTTCGAAAGGAACCAGGCTCTGGCTACTGCATGGAGAAGACATACTTGCTGTCGGTACATTAATAAAGCTGCTCCAACAGAGGGGTAGCGCATACTGACAAGCTAAATACCCACCGTCAGGATGCGCTACCATCCTTAACACTAGGCCAAGTTGATTATTAAGGTGGGGATTAAAGACAACAGTTTGCCAGGAAGCCAGTTTATTTCCTCAGCTGAAGGATGCTCCTTTTTACAAGGGCCGTTTGATCAAAAGCTCCATTCTTTTTACAGTCTGTAGAAAAAAAAAACAGAAAAAGCAGCCTAAGCCTTCTCTAATTGGTCTCCCATCCATAAACAAACCATGCTGGGGCCTGCTTAGCTCTACAGAGTAACCGTATTCTGTCTCACGCAGGCAAGGGACATGATTTTGCAGCCCCAGCTGATAGACATGCTCTAATAGAGGGGTAGCGCATCCTGATAGCCTTAATATGGCCGTCAAGATGCGCTACCATCTTAAACAGTAGATCAAGTTTTATGCATACGTGTCAGGGATGAGCGCCCCCTGCTGGTCGGCCAAATAATAACTAGCCTTAGCAGCACACTAGGTCTTCTCATATTGGTCAGCCACCCAAGTACAGACCAGGCTCTGGTCTCCTTAGCTTTTAGAAAGGAATCATGCTCTGGCTACTGCATGCAGAAGACATACTTGCTGTCGCTACATTAATAAAGCTGCTCCAACAGAGGGGTAGGGCATGCTGACAAGTTCAATACCCGCTGTCAGGATGCGCTATCATCCTTAACACTGGGCCAAGTTGATTATTAAGGTGGGGATTAAGGACAACAGTTTGTCAGGAAGCTAGTTTATTTCCTCAGCTGAAGGATGCTCCTTTTTACAATGACCACTTGATCAAAATCTCCATTCTTTTTACAGTCTGTAGAAAAAAAAAACAGAAACAGCAGCCTAAGCCTTCTCTAATTGGTCTCCCATCCTTAAATAGACCATACGGGGGCCTGCTTAGTTTTACTGAGAAACCATATTCTGACTCCCACAGGCAAGGGACATGATTTTTCAGAACTAGCTGATAGACATGCTCTAATAGAGGGGTAGCGCATCCTGATAGCCTTAATATGGCCGTCAGGATGCGCTACCATCTTAAACAGTAGATCAAGTTTTATGCATACGTGTCAGGGATGAGCGCCCCCTGCTGGTCGGCCAAATAATAACTAGCCTTAGCCGCACACTAGGTCTTCTCATATTGGTCAGCCACCCAAGTACAGACCAGGCTCTGGTCTCCTTAGCTTTTAGAAAGGAACCAGGCTCTGGCTACTGCATGCAGAAGACACACTTGCTGTCGGTACCTTAATAAAGCTGCTCCAACAGAGGGGTAGGGCATGCTGACAAGCTCAATACCCGCCGTCAGGATGCGCTATCATCCTTAACACTGGGCCAATTTGATTATTAAGGTGGGGATTAAGGACAACAGTTTGTCAGGAAGCCAGTTTATTTCCTTAGCTGAAGGATGCTCCTTTTTACAAGGACCATTTGATCAAAATCTCCATTCTTTTTACAGTCTTTATAAACAAAAAACAAAACAAAACAGAAACAACAGCCGAAGCCTTCTCTAATGGGTCTCCCATCCATAAAGAGACCATGCTGGGGCCTACTTAGCTTTACTGAGAAACTAGATTCTGGCTCCCACAGGCAAGGGACAAGATTTTCAGAGCCAACTGATAGACATGCTCTAATAGAGGGGTAGCGCATCCTGATAGCCTCAATATGGCCGTCAGGATGCGCTACCATCTTAAAAAGTAGGTCAAGTTGATTGCATACGTCTCAGGGATGAGCGCCCCCTGCTGGTCGGCCAAATAATAACTGGCCCCAGCAGCAAGCTAGGTCTTCTCATATTGGTCAGCCACCCAAGTACAGACCAGGCTCTGGTCTCCTTAGGTTTTAAAAAAGGAACCAGGGTCTGGCTACTGCATGCAGAAGACATACTTGCTGTCGGTACATTAATAAAGCTGCTCCAACAGAGGGGTAGCGCATACTGACAAGCTCAATACCCGCCGTCAGGATGAGCTACCATCGTTAACTCTAGGCCAAGTTGATTATTAAGGTGGGGATTAAGGACAACAGTTTGTCAGGAAGTCAGTTTATTTCCTCAGCTGAAGGATGCTCCTTTTTACAAGGGCCGTTTGATCAAAATCTCCATTCTTTTTACAGTCTGTAGAAAACAGTAGCCTAAGCCTTCTCTAATTGGTCTCCCATCCTTAAACAGACCATGGTGAAGCCTACTTAGCTTTACTGAAGAATCAGATTCTGGCTCCCGCAGGCAAGAACATGACTTTTTGGACTAAACTGATAGACATGCTCTAATAGAGGTGTAGCGCGTCCTGATAGCCTCAATACGGCCGTCAGGATGCGCTACCATCTTAAACAGTAGGTCAAGTTGATTGCATACGTCTCAGGGATGAGCGCCCCCTGCTGGTCGGCCAAATAATAACTGGCCCCAGCAGCACGCTAGGTCTTCTCATATTAGTCAGCCAGCCAAGTACAGACCAGGCTCTGGTCTCCTTAGCTTTTAGATAGGAACCAGGCTCTGGCTACTGCATGCAGAAGACATACTTGCTGTCGGTACCCTAATAAAGCTGCTCCAACAGAGGGGTAGCGCATAGTGACAAGCTCAATACCCGCCGTCAGGATGCGCTACCACCCTTAATACTGGGCCAAGTTGATTATTAAGGTGGGGATTAAGGACAACAGTTTGTCAGGAAGCCAGTTTATTTCCTCAGCTGAAGGATGCTCCTTTTTACAATGACCACTTGATCAAAATCTCCATTCTTTTTACAGTCTGTAGAAAAAAAAAACAGAAACAGCAGCCTAAGCCTTCTCTAATTGGTCTCCCATCCATAAAGAGACCATGCTGGGGCCTACTTAGCTTGACTGAGAAACTAGATTCTGGCTCCCACAGGCAAGGGACAAGATTTTAGGAGTCAACTGATAGACATGCTCTAATAGAGGGGTAGCGCATCCTGATAGCCTCAATATGGCCGTCAGGATGCGCTACCATCTTAAACAGTAGGTCAAGTTGATTGCATACGTGTCAGGGATGAGCGCCCCCTGCTGGTCGGCTAAATAATAACTGGGCCCAGCAGCAAACTAGGTCTTCTCATATTGGTCAGCCATCCAAGTACAGACCAGGCTCTGGTCTCCTTAGCTTTTAGAAAGGAATCATGCTCTGGCTACTGCATGCAGAAGACATACTTGCTGTCGGTACATTAATAAAGCTGCTCCAACAGAGGGGTAGCGGATACTGACAAGCTCAATACCCGCCGTCAGGATGCGCTACCATCCTTAACACTAGGCCAAGTTGATTATTAAGGTGGGGATTAAAGACAACAGTTTGCCAGGAAGCCAGTTTATTTCCTCAGCTGAAGGATGCTCCTTTTTACTAGGGCCGTTTGATCAAAAGCTCCATTCTTTTTACAGTCTGTAGAAAAAAAAAAACAGAAAAAGCAGCCTAAGCCTTCTCTAATTGGTCTCCCATCCATAAACAGACCATGCTGGGGCCTACTTAGCTTTATTGTGAAATCAGATTCTGGCTCCCACTGGCAAGGGACATGATTTTCAGAGGCAACTGATAGACATGCTCTAATGGAGGCGTAGCGCGTCCTGATAGCCTCAATATGGCTGTCAGGATGTGCTACCATCTTAAACAGTAGGTCAAGTTGATTGCATACGTGTCAGGGATGAGCGCCCCCTGCTGGTCGGCCAAATAATAACTGGGCCCAGCAGCAAGCTAGGTCTTCTCATATTGGTCAGCCACCCAAGTACAGACCAGGCTTTGGTCTCCTTAGCTTTTAGAAAGGAACCAGGCTCTGGCTACTGCATGCAGAAGACATACTTGCTGTCGCTACATTAATAAAGCTGCTCCAACAGAGGGGTAGCGGATACTGCCAAGCTCAATACCCGCCATCAGGATGCGCTACCATCCTTAACACTAGGCCAAGTTGATTATTAAGGTGGGGATTAAGGACAACAGTTTGTCAGGAAGCCAGTTTATTTCCTCAGCTGAAGGATGCTCCTTTTTACAAGGGCCGTTTGATCAAAAGCTCCATTCTTTTTACAGTCTGTAGAAAAAAATACAGAAAGAGCAGCTTAAGCCTTCTCTAATTGGTCTCCCATCCATAAATAGACCATGCTGGGGCCTACTTAGCTTTACTGAGAAACCAGATTTTAGCTGGCAAAGGCAAAGGACATGATTTCTCAAACACAACTGATAGACATGCTCTAATAGAGGGGTAGCGCATCCTGATAGCCTCAATATGGCCGTCAGGATGCGCTACCATCTTAAACAGTAGTTCAAGTTGATTGCATACATGTCAGGCATGAGCGCCCCCTGCTGGTCGGCCCAATAATAACTGGCCCCAGCAGCACGCTAGGTCTTCTCATATTGGTCAGCCAGCCAAGTACAGACCAGGCTCTGGTCTCCTTAGCTTTTAGATAGGAACCAGGCTCTGGCTACTGCATGCAGAAGACATACTTGCTGTCGGTACCCTAATAAAGCTGCTCCAACAGAGGGGTAGCGCATAGTGACAAGCTCAGTACCCGCCGTCAGGATGAGCTACCATGCTTAACACTAGGCCAAGTTGATTATTAAGGTGGGGATTAAGGACAACAGTTTGTCAGGAAGTCAGTTTATTTCCTCAGCTGAAGGATGCTCCTTTTTACAAGGACCTGTTGATCATAAGCTCCATTCATTTACAGTTGGTAGAAAAAAAAACAGAAACAGCAGCCTAAGCCTTCTCTAATTGGTCTCCCATCCATAAATAGACCATGCTGGGGCCTATTTAGCTTTACTGAGAAACCAGATTTTAGCTCCGAAAGACAAGGGACATGATTTATCAAACACAGCTGATAGACATGCTCTAATAGAGGTGTAGCGCGTCCTGATAGCCTCAATATGGGTCAGGTCAGGATGAGCTACCATGCTTAACACTAGGCCAAGTTGATTATTAAGGTGGGGATTAAGGACAACAGTTTGTCAGGAAGCCAGTTTATTTCCTTAGCTGAAGGATGCTCCTTTTTACAAGGACCATTTGATCAAAATCTCCATTCTTTTTACAGTCTTTATAAACAAAAAAAAAACAAAACAGAAACAACAGCCGAAGCCTTCTCTAATTGGTCTCCCATCCATAAAGAGACCATGCTGGGGCCTACTTAGCTTTACTGAGAAACTAGATTCTGGCTCCCACAGGCAAGGGACAAGATTTTCAGAGCCAACTGATAGACATGCTCTAATAGAGGGGTAGCGCATCCTGATAGCCTCAATATGGCCGTCAGGATGCGCTACCATCTTAAACAGTAGGTCAAGTTGATTGCATACGTCTCAGGGATGAGCGCCCCCTGCTGGTCGGCCAAATAATAACTGGCCCCAGCAGCAAGCTAGGTCTTCTCATATTGGTCAGCCACCCAAGTACAGACCAGGCTCTGGTCTCCTTAGCTTTTAGAAAGGAATCATGCTCTGGCTACTGCATGCAGAAGACATACTTGCTGTTGGTACCTTAATAAAGCTGCTCCAACAGAGGGGTAGCGCATACTGACAAGCTCAATACCCGCCATCAGGATGCGCTACCATCCTTAACACTAGGCCAAGTTGATTATTAAGGTGGGGATTAAGGACAACAGTTTGTCAGGAAGCCAGTTTATTTCCCCAGCTGAAGGATGCTTCTTTTTACAAGGACCGTTTAATTAAAAGCTCCATTCTTTTTACAGTCTGTAAAAAAAAAAAAATAGAAAGAGCAGCCTAAGCCTTCTCTAATTGGTCTCACATGCATAAACAGACCATACTGGAGCCTGCTTAGCTTTACTAATAAACCATATTCTGTCTACCGCAGGCAAGTGACTTGATTTTTCAAACCCAGCTGACAGACATGCTCTAAAAGAGGGGTAGCGCATCCTGATAGATTCAATACGGCCGTCAGGATGCGCTACCATCTTAAACAGTAGGTCAAGTCGATTGCATACATGTCAGGGATGAGCGCCCCCTGCTGGTCGGCCAAATAATAACTGGCCCCAGCAGCACGCTAGGTCTTCTCATATTGGTCAGCCACCCAAGTACAGACCAGGCTCTGGTCTCCTTAGCTTTTAGAAAGGAACCATGCTCTGGCTACTGCATGCAGAAGACACACTTCCTGTCGGTACCTTAATAAAGCTGCTCCAACAGAGGTGTAGGGCATACTGACAAGCTCAATACCCGCCGTCAGGATGTGCTACCATCCTTAACACTAGGCCAAGTTGATTATTAAGGTGGGGATTAAGGACAACAGTTTGTCAGGAAGCCAGTTTATTTCCTTAGCTGAAGGATGTTCCTTTTTACAAGGACCATTTGATCAAAATCTCCATTCTTTTTACAGTCTTTATACAAAAACAAAAAAAACAAAACAGAAACAACAGCCGAAGCCTTCTCTAATTGGTCTCCCATCCTAAAGAGACCATGCTGGGGCCTACTTAGCTTTACTGAGAAACTAGATTCTGGCTCCCACAGGCAAGGGACAAGATTTTCAGGGTCAACTGATAGACATGCTCTAATAGAGGGGTAGCGCATCCTGATAGCCTCAATATGGCCGTCAGGATGCGCTACCATCTTAAACAGTAGGTCAAGTTGATTGCATACGTGTCAGGGATAAGCGCCCCCTGCTGGTTGGCCAAATAATAACTGGCCCCAGCAGCAAGCTTGGTCTTCTCATATTGGTCAGCCACCCAAGTACAGACCAGGCTCTGGTCTCCTTAGGTTTTAAAAAAGGAACCAGGGTCTGGCTACTGCATGCAGAAGACATACTTGCTGTCGGTACATTAATAAAGCTGCTCCAACAGAGGGGTAGCGCATACTGACAAGCTCAATACCCGCCGTCAGGATGCGCTACCATCCTTAACACTAGGCCAAGTTGATTATTAAGGTGGGGATTAAAGACAACAGTTTGCCAGGAAGCCAGTTTATTTCCTCAGCTGAAGGATGCTCCTTTTTACAAGGGCCGTTTGATCAAAAGCTCCATTCTTTTTACAGTCTGTAGAAAAAAACAAACAGAAACAGCAGCCTAAGCCTTCTCTAATTGGTCTCCCATCCATAAACAGACCATGCTGGGGCCTACTTAGCTTTATTGTGAAATCAGATTCTGGCTCCCACTGGCAAGGGACATGATTTTCAAAAGCAACTGATAGACATGCTCTAATAGAGGTGTAGCGCGTCCTGATAGCCTCAATATGGCCGTCAGGATGCGCTACCATCTTAAACAGTAGATCAAATTGATTGCATACGTGTCAGGGATGAGCGCCCCCTGTTGGTCGGCCAAATAATAACTGGGCCCAGCAGCAAGCTAGGTCTTCTCATATTGGTCAGCCACCCAAGTACAGACCAGGCTCTGGTCTCCTTAGCTTTTAGAAAGGAACCAGGCTCTGGCTACTGCATGCAGAAGACATACTTGCTGTCGCTACATTAATAAAGGTGCTCCAACAGAGGGGTAGCGGATACTGACAAGCTCAATACCCGCCATCAGGATGCGCTACCATCCTTAACACTAGGCCAAGTTGATTATTAAGGTGGGGATTAAGGACAACAGTTTGTCAGGAAGCCAGTTTATTTCCTCAGCTGAAGGATGCTCCTTTTTACAAGGGCCGTTTGATCAAAAGCTCCATTCTTTTTACAGTCTATAGAAAAAAATACAGAAAGAGCAGCTTAAGACTTCTCTAATTGGTCTCCCATCCATAAATAGACCATGCTGGGGCCTACTTAGCTTTACTGAAAAACTAGATTTTAACTGGCAAAGGCAAAGGAAATAATTTTTGAAACACAACTGATAGACATGCTCTAATAGAGGGGTAGCGCATCCTGATAGCCTCAATATGGCCGTCAGGTTGCGCTACCATCTTAAACAGTAGTTCAAGTTGATTGCATACATGTCAGGCATGAGCGCCCCCTGCTGGTCGGCCCAATAATAACTGGCCCCAGCAGCACGCTAGGTCTTCTCATATTGGTTAGCCAGCCAAGTACAGACCAGGCTCTGGTCTCCTTAGCTTTTAGATAGGAACCAGGCTCTGGCTACTGCATGCAGAAGACATACTTGCTGTCGGTACCCTAATAAAGCTGCTCCAACAGAGGGGTAGCGCATAGTGACAAGCTCAGTACCCGCCGTCAGGATGAGCTACCATGCTTAACACTAGGCCAAGTTGATTATTAACCCTCTGGGGTTCTTCGGTCACTTTTGACCGGATTTTTTTAAATAAAAAAAAATTAAAAATCGTATCGGAATGGTACGAAACTTAGTGACTTTTATGGTACTTGGTATATGAACACACAAAAAAATTGGGGACAGGATTTGAAAAGTCTAAGTGGTCGTAAAAAAAATAGTCACACTCGGGGCCTTCGGTCAAAAATGACCGGCCATAGGAAATGAATGGGAAATTGGCAAAAATATGAAAATACAGAGTTTTTTTGTGCATACAATCTACAAATCAGCCACAATCCAGAAAAAAAGCACACGACAGTGAAGGGGTGACTCTCTAAAACATCAGTAGTGCAAAACACTACAATACACTCACACACACACACACTTATACACACAAAAACACACACACACACAAATAAACGTGTATCATTTCAAAAGCTAATTTTGGGAAATGTGTGAAATAGAAGCAATCAATGTAAGAAATAAAGTGCACAGCAATGAAAGCATGAGACTGTAAGCCATCAAGGTTGCAAAATAGACACACACACGCACACACATAGGGAAATATGAGACTGGTGAGACTGTAACAGAGAAATGTGAGAATATGTGAAACAAAATCAATGAATCAAATAAAAGGGAGACATTGGATCCAAAATGCAAAAGTCACACACATTTTTAAGTTAGAATTAAAACAATGGGTAACAAAATGCTTTCTATTGGTTCTCTTTCTAATGCAATGTTCAGGTTTGACTGTATTATAAAGTAAAACTGGCACTTCAAATTACCAGTTAAACCAATCAAAAAAAACAAAAAACTTGGCAAATAATAAAAAAAAATAGTCTTTGATAATCTCATATGATATATTAAAATCCACAACCTGAAAAGGCAAAGGCAAATATGTGCAAAAACAACTAGAATTCACAAGCCCTTCTATTGAGAGCAGTACATTCACCTAGTGGTTAAAATATGACATTGCTTGATAATTATGCTCACTACACCGCCAGATGGCACCAATCTGACTTCAAAAAATTGTTTTCTATAGGCCAGGTCTCTACTTTAAACTGAAATACAGCATTAATTAAAAAATAATAAAAATTATATATATATAAAAATTTTCTATTATATTCAAAGGGAAAAAATAGATCATAATTATTGCATAAATATTCATTATTATCATAAAATTCTCTCAAAACACCACAGAAAAAAAGAAAAAAATATTATTGAACAAAAATACATTTGATTGATTTTACTGAAAAAAAAACAATAATGATTTCAGGGGTCCGCTCACTTTTGACCGTGAAGGTCCTGAGTGTGACTGGACGACGAAGAACCCCAGAGGGTTAAGGTGGGGATTAAGGACAACAGTTTGTCAGGAAGTCAGTTTATTTCCTCAGCTGAAGGATGCTCCTTTTTACAAGGACCTGTTGATCATAAGCTCCATTCTTTTACAGTTGGTAGAAAAAAAAAACAGAAACAGCAGCCTAAGCCTTCTCTAATTGGTCTCCCATCCATAAACAAACCATGCTGGGGCCTGCTTAGCTTTACAGAGTAACCGTATTCTGTCTCACGCAGGCAAGGGACATGATTTTGCAGACCTAGCTGATAGACATGCTCTAATAGAGGGGTAGCGCATCCTGATAGCCTTAATATGGCCGTCAGGATGCGCTACCATCTTAAACAGTAGATCAAGTTTTATGCATACGTGTCAGGGATGAACGCCCCCTGCTGGTCGGTCAAATAATAACTAGCCTTAGCAGCACACTAGGTCTTCTCATATTGGTCAGCCACCCAAGTACAGACCAAGCTCTGGTCTCCTTAGCTTTTAGAAAGGAACCAGGCTCTGGCTACTGCATGCAGAAGACACACTTGCTGTCGGTACCTTAATAAAGCTGCTCCAACAGAGGGGTAGGGCATGCTGACAAGCTCAATACCCGCCGTCAGGATGCGCTATCATCCTTAACACTGGGCCAAGTTGATTATTAAGGTGGGGATTAAGGACAACAGTTTGTCAGGAAGCCAGTTTATTTCCTTAGCTGAAGGATGCTCCTTTTTACAAGGACCATTTGATCAAAATCTCCATTCTTTTTACAGTCTTTATAAACAAAAAACAAAACAAAACAGAAACAACAGCCGAAGCCTTCTCTAATTGGTCTCCCATCCATAAAGAGACCATGCTGGGGCCTACTTAGCTTTACTGAGAAACTAGATTCTGGCTCCCACAGGCAAGGGACAAGATTTTCAGAGCCAACTGATAGACATGCTCTAATAGAGGGGTAGCGCATCCTGATAGCCTCAATATGGCCGTCAGGATGCGCTACCATCTTAAAAAGTAGGTCAAGTTGATTGCATACGTCTCAGGGATGAGCGCCCCCTGCTGGTCGGCCAAATAATAACTGGCCCCAGCAGCAAGCTAGGTCTTCTCATATTGGTCAGCCACCCAAGTACAGACCAGGCTCTGGTCTCCTTAGCTTTTAGAAAGGAATCATGCTCTGGCTACTGTATGCAGAAGACATACTTGCTGTTGGTACATTAATAAAGCTGCTCCAACAGAGGGGTAGCGCATACTGACAAGCTCAATACCCGCCATCAGGATGCGCTACCATCCTTAACACTAGGCCAAGTTGATTATTAAGGTGGGGATTAAGGACAACAGTTTGTCAGGAAGCCAGTTTATTTCCCCAGCTGAAGGATGCTTCTTTTTACAAGGACCGTTTAATTAAAAGCTCCATTCTTTTTACAGTCTGTAAAAAAAAAAAAATAGAAAGAGCAGCCTAAGCCTTCTCTAATTGGTCTCACATGCATAAACAGACCATACTGGAGCCTGCTTAGCTTTACTAATAAACCATATTCTGTCTACCGCAGGCAAGTGACTTGATTTTTCAAACCCAGCTGACAGACATGCTCTAAAAGAGGGGTAGCGCATCCTGATAGATTCAATACGGCAGTCAGGATGCGCTACCATCTTAAACAGTAGGTCAAGTCGATTGCATACATGTCAGGGATGAGCGCCCCCTGCTGGTCGGCCAAATAATAACTGGCCCCAGCAGCACGCTAGGTCTTCTCATATGGGTCAGCCACCCAAGTACAGACCAGGCTCTGGTCTCCTTAGCTTTTAGAAAGGAACCATGCTCTGGCTACTGCATGCAGAAGACACACTTGCTGTCGGTACCTTAATAAAGCTGCTCCAACAGAGGTGTAGGGCATACTGACAAGCTCAATACCCGCCGTCAGGATGTGCTACCATCCTTAACACTAGGCCAAGTTGATTATTAAGGTGGGGATTAAGGATAACAGTTTGTCAGGAAGCCAGTTTATTTCCTTAGCTGAAGGATGTTACTTTTTACAAGGACCATTTGATCAAAATCTCCATTCTTTTTACAGTCTTTATACACAAAAAAAAACAAAACAGAAACAACAGCCGAAGCCTTCTCTAATTGGTCTCCCATCCTAAAGAGACCATGCTGGGGCCTACTTAGCTTTACTGAGAAACTAGATTCTGGCTCCCACAGGCAAGGGACAAGATTTTCAGGGTCAACTGATAGACATGCTCTAATAGAGGGGTAGCGCATCCTGATAGCCTCAATATGGCCGTCAGGATGCGTTACCATCTTAAACAGTAGGTCAAGTTGATTGCATACGTGTCAGGTATAAGCGCCCCCTGCTGGTTGGCCAAATAATAACTGGCCCCAGCAGCAAGCTTGGTCTTCTCATATTGGTCAGCCACCCAAGTACAGACCAGGCTCTGGTCTCCTTAGGTTTTAAAAAAGGAACCAGGGTCTGGCTACTGCATGCAGAAGACATACTTGCTGTCGGTACATTATTAAAGCTGCTCCAACAGAGGGGTAGCGCATACTGACAAGCTCAATACCCGCCATCAGGATGCGCTACCATCCTTAACACTAGGCCAAGTTGATTATTAAGGTGGGGATTAAAGACAACAGTTTGCCAGGAAGCCAGTTTATTTCCTCAGCTGAAGGATGCTCCTTTTTACAAGGGCCGTTTGATCAAAAGCTCCATTCTTTAACAGTCTGTAGAAAAAAATACAGAAAGAGCAGCTTAAGCCTTCTCTAATTGGTCTCCCATCCATAAATAGACCATGCTGGGGCCTACTTAGCTTTACTGAGAAACCAGATTTTAGCTGCAAAGGCAAAGGACATGATTTTTCAAACACAACTCATAGACATGCTCTAATAGAGGGGTAGCGCATCCTGATAGCCTCAATATGGCCTTCAGGATGCGCTACCATCTTAAACAGTACTTCAAGTTGATTGCATACATGTCAGGCATGAGCGCCCCCAGCTGGTCGGCCCAATAATAACTGGCCCCAGCAGCACGCTAGGTCTTCTCATATTGGTCAGCCAGCCAAGTACAGACCAGGCTCTGGTCTCCTTAGCTTTTAGATAGGAACCAGGCTCTGGCTACTGCATGCAGAAGACATACTTGCTGTCGGTACCCTAATAAAGCTGCTCCAACAGAGGGTAGCGCATAGTGACAAGCTCAGTACCCGCCGTCAGGATGAGCTACCATGCTTAACACTAGGCCAAGTTGATTATTAAGGTGGGGATTAAGGACAACAGTTTGTCAGGAAGTCAGTTTATTTCCTCAGCTGAAGGATGCTCCTTTTTACAAGGACCTGTTGATCATAAGCTCCATTCATTTACACTTGGTAGAAAAAAAAAACAGAAACAGCAGCCTAAGCCTTCTCTAATTGGTCTCCCATCCATAAACAAACCATGCTGGGGCCTGCTTAGCTTTAATGGAGAAACCAGATTCTGACTCCTCTACAGGCAGAATTTGGATATTTTTCAGAAGGTTGGTGACATGCTCTTAATAGATGGTAGCGCAGACCTGATACTCAATATGGTCAGCCAGGGATGCGCCGTACCATCTAAACAGTAGGTCAAGTCAACATTGCATACATGTCAGGGATGAGCTTCCCCTGTTGGTCGGCTACAAGCCAATAATCTGGCCCCCAAAGTAGTAACGCTAGGTCTTCATATTGGTCAGCTAATCACCCAAGTACAGACTCAGGCTCTGGTTCTAGCTTTTAGAAAGGAACCATGCTCTGGCTACTGTACGTAGAAGAATACACTTGTTGCCGGGTACCTTAATAAAGCTCCTTAACAGAGGTAGGGCATACTGACAAGCTCACCTCACAAGCGCCACCATCCTAACACTGCCAAGTTGATTATTAACGGGGATTAAGGGACAACAGTTTGTCAGTAAGTAAGTTTATTTCCTGAGCTGAAAGATGTACCCTTTGTTGGCAATGCTTGATCAAAAGCCCATTCTTTATTAGTCTGTGGAAAAAAAAAAAAAAAAACAGAAACAGCAGCCTATGTCTTCTCTAATTGGTCTCACATGCATAAACAGACCATGCTGGGGCCTGCTTAGCTTTACTGAGTAACCATATTCTGTCTCCTGCAGGCAAGGGACATGATTTTTCAGACCTTGCTGATAGACATGCTCTAATAGAGGTGTAGCACGTCCTGATAGCCTCAATATGGCCGTCAGGATGCACTACCATCTTAAACAGTAGATCAAGTTTTATGCATACGTGTCAGGGATGAACGCCCCCTGCTGGTCGGCCAAATAATAACTAGCCTTAGCAGCACACTAGGTCTTCTCATATTGGTCAGCCACCCAAGTACAGACCAGGCTCTGGTCTCCTTAGCTTTTAGAAAGGAACCAGGCTCTGGCTACTGCATGCAGAAGACACACTTGCTGTCGGTACCTTAATAAAGCTGCTCCAACAGAGGGGTAGGGCATGCTGACAAGCTCAATACCCGCCGTCAGGATGCGCTATCATCCTTAACACTGGGCCAATTTGATTATTAAGGTGGGGATTAAGGACAACAGTTTGTCAGGAAGCCAGTTTATTTCCTTAGCTGAAGGATGCTCCTTTTTACAAGGACCATTTGATCAAAATCTCCATTCTTTTTACAGTCTTTATAAACAAAAAAAAAACAAAACAGAAACAACAGCCGAAGCCTTCTCTAATTGGTCTCCCATCCATAAAGAGACCATGCTGGGGCCTACTTAGCTTTACTAAGAAACTAGATTCTGGCTCCCACAGGCAAGGGACAAGATTTTAAGGGTCAACTGATAGACATGCTCTAATAGAGGGGTAGCGCATCCTGATAGCCTCAATATGGCCGTCAGGATGCGCTACCATCTTAAACAGTAGGTCAAGTTGATTGCATACGTCTCAGGGATGAGCGCCCCCTGCTGGGCGGCCAAATAATAACTGGCCCCAGCAGCAAGCTAGGTCTTCTCATATTGGTCAGCCACCCAAGTACAGACCAGGCTCTGGTCTCCTTAGCTTTTAGAAAGGAATCATGCTCTGGCTACTGTATGCAGAAGACATACTTGCTGTTGGTACATTAATAAAGCTGCTCCAACAGAGGGGTAGCGCATACTGACAAGCTCAATACCCGCCATCAGGATGCGCTACCATCCTTAACACTAGGCCAAGTTGATTATTAAGGTGGGGATTAAGGACAACAGTTTGTCAGGAAGCCAGTTTATTTCCCCAGCTGAAGGATGCTTCTTTTTACAAGGACCGTTTAATTAAAAGCTCCATTCTTTTTACAGTCTGTAAAAAAAAAAAAAATAGAAAGAGCAGCCTAAGCCTTCTCTAAGTGGTCTCACATGCATAAGCAGACCATACTGGAGCCTGCTTAGCTTTACTAATAAACCATATTCTGTCTACCGCAGGCAAGTGACTTGATTTTTCAAACCCAGCTGACAGACATGCTCTAAAAGAGGGGTAGCGCATCCTGATAGATTCAATACGGCCGTCAGGATGCGCTACCATCTTAAACAGTAGGTCAAGTCGATTGCATACATGTCAGGGATGAGCGCCCCCTGCTGGTCGGCCAAATAATAACTGGCCCCAGCAGCACGCTAGGTCTTCTCATATTGGTCAGCCATCCAAGTACAGACCAGGCTCTGGTCTCCTTAGCTTTTAGAAAGGAACCATGCTCTGGCTACTGCATGCAGAAGACACACTTGCTGTCGGTACCTTAATAAAGCTGCTCCAACAGAGGTGTAGGGCATACTGACAAGCTCAATACCCGCCGTCAGGATGTGCTACCATCCTTAACACTAGGCCAAGTTGATTATTAAGGTGGGGATTAAGGACAACAGTTTGTCAGGAAGCCAGTTTATTTCCTTAGCTGAAGGATGTTCCTTTTTACAAGGACCATTTGATCAAAATCTCCATTCTTTTTACAGTCTTTATACACAAAAAAAAAACAAAACAGAAACAACAGCCAAAGCCTTCTCTAATTGGTCTCCCATCCTAAAGAGACCATGCTGGGGCCTACTTAGCTTTACTGAGAAACTAGATTCTGGCTCCCACAGGCAAGGGACAAGATTTTCAGGGTCAACTGATAGACATGCTCTAATAGAGGGGTAGCGCATCCTGATAGCCTCAATATGGCCGTCAGGATGCGCTACCATCTTAAACAGTAGGTCAAGTTGATTGCATACGTGTCAGGGATAAGCGCCCCCTGCTGGTTGGCCAAATAATAACTGGCCCCAGCAGCAAGCTTGGTCTTCTCATATTGGTCAGCCACCCAAGTACAGACCAGGCTCTGGTCTCCTTAGGTTTTAAAAAAGGAACCAGGGTCTGGCTACTGCATGCAGAAGACATACTTGCTGTCGGTATATTAATAAAGCTGCTCCAACAGAGGGGTAGCGCATACTGACAAGCTCAATACCCCCCATCAGGATGCGCTACCATCCTTAACACTAGGCCAAGTTGATTATTAAGGTGGGGATTAAAGACAACAGTTTGCCAGGAAGCCAGTTTATTTCCTCAGCTGAAGGATGCTCCTTTTTACAAGGGCCGTTTGATCAAAAGCTCCATTCTTTTTACAGTCTGTAGAAAAAAATACAGAAAGAGCAGCTTAAGCCTTCTCTAATTGGTCTCCCATCCTTAAATAGACCATACTGGGGCCTGCTTAGTTTTACTGAGAAACCGCATTCTGACTCCCACAGGCAACGGACATGATTTTTCAGAAGTAGCTGGTAGACATGCTCTAATAGATGGGTAGCGCATCCTGATAGCCTCAATATGGCCGTCAGGATGCGCTACCATCTTAAACAGTAGGTCAAGTCGATTGCATACATGTCAGGGATGAGCGCCCCCTGCTGGTCGGCCAAATAATAACTGGCCCCAGCAGCAAGCTAGGTCTTCTCATATTGGTCAGCCACCCAAGTACAGACCAGGCTCTGGTCTCCTTAGCTTTTAGAAAGGAACCAGGCTCTGGCTACTGCATGCAGAAGACATACTTGCTGTCGCTACATTAATAAAGCTGCTCCAACAGAGGGGTAGCGGATACTGACAAGCTCAATACCCGCCGTCAGGATGAGCTACCATGCTTAACACTAGGCCAAGTTGATTATTAAGGTGGGGATTAAGGACAACAGTTTGTCAGGAAGTCAATTTATTTCCTCACCTGAAGGATGCTCCTTTTTAGAAGGACCTGTTGATCATAAGCTCCATTCATTTACAGTTGGTAGAAAAAAAAAACAGAAACAGCAGCCTAAGCCTTCTCAAATTGGTCTCCCATCCTTAAATAGACCATACTGGGGCCTGCTTAGCTTTACAGAGTAACCATGTTCTGTCTCACGCAGGCAAGGGACATAATTTTGTAGACCCAGCTGATAGACATGCTCTAATAGAGGGGTAGCGCATCCTGATAGCCTTAATATGGCCGTCAGGATGCGCTACCATCTTAAACAGTAGATCAAGTTTTATGCATACGTGTCAGGGATGAGCGCCCCCTGCTGGTCGGCCAAATAATAACAAGCCTTAGCAGCACACTAGGTCTTCTCATATTGGTCAGCCCCCCAAGTACAGACCAGGCTCTGGTCTCCTTAGCTTTTAGAAAGGAACCAGGCTCTGGCTACTGCATGCAGAAGACACACTTGCTGTCGGTACCTTAATAAAGCTGCTCCAACAGAGGGGTAGGGCATGCTGACAAGCTCAATACCCGCCGTCAGGATGCGCTATCATCCTTAACACTGGGCCAAGTTGATTATTAAGGTGGGGATTAAGGACAACAGTTTGTCAGGAAGCCAGTTTATTTCCTTAGCTGAAGGATGCTCCTTTTTACAAGGACCATTTGATCAAAATCTCCATTCTTTTTACAGTCTTTATAAACAAAAAAAAAACAAAACAGAAACAACAGCCGAAACCTTCTCTAATTGGTCTCCCATCCATAAAGAGACCAGGCTGGGGCCTACTTAGCTTTACTGAGAAACTAGATTCTGGCTCCCACAGGCAAGGGACAAGATTTTCAGGATCAACTGATAGACATGCTCTAATAGAGGGGTAGCGCATCCTGATAGCCTCAATATGGCCGTCAGGATGCGCTACCATCTTAAACAGTAGGTCAAGTCGATTGCATACATGTCAGGGATGAGCGCCCCCTGCTGGTCGGCCAAATAATAACTGGCCCCAGCAGCACGCTAGGTATTCTCATATTGGTCAGCCACCGAAGTACAGACCAGGCTCTGGTCTCCTTAGCTTTTAGAAAGGAACCATGCTCTGGCTACTGCATGCAGAAGACACACTTGCTGTCGGTACCTTAATAAAGCTGCTCCAACAGAGGTGTAGGGCATACTGACAAGCTCAATACCCGCCGTCAGGATGCACTACCATCCTTAACACTGGGCCAAGTTGATTATTAACGTGGGGATTAAGGACAACAGTTTGTCAGTAAGTAAGTTTATTTCCTGAGCTGAAAGATGCTCCTTTTTACAAGGGCCGTTTGATCAAAAGCTCCATTCTTTTTACAGTCTGTAGAAAAAAAAAAAAACAGAAACAACAGCCAAAGCCTTCTCTAATTGGTCTCCCATCCATACATAGACCATGCTGGGGCCTATTTAGCTTTACTGAGAAACCAGATTTTAGCTCCGAAAGACAAGGGACATGATTTATCTAACACAGCTGATAGACATGCTCTAATAGAGGTGTAGCGCGTCCTGATAGCCTCAATATGGCCGTCAGGATGCGCTACCATCTTAAACAGTAGGTCAAGTTGATTGCATACGTGTCAGGGATGAGCGCCCCCTGCTGGTCGGCCAAATAATAACTGGGCCCAGCAGCAAGCTAGGTCTTCTCATATTGGTCAGCCAGCCAAGTACAGACCAGGCTCTGGTCTCCTTAGCTTTTAGAAAGGAACCAGGCTCTGGCTACTGCATGCAGAAGACATACTTGCTGTCGCTACATTAATAAAGCTGCTCCAACAGAGGGGTAGCGGATACTGACAAGCTCAATACCCGCCATCAGGATGCGCTACCATCCTTAACACTAGGCCAAGTTGATTATTAAGGTGGGGATTAAAGACAACAGTTTGCCAGGAAGCCAGTTTATTTCCTCAGCTGAAGGATGCTCCTTTTTACAAGGGCCGTTTGATCAAAAGCTCCATTCTTTTTACAGTCTGTAGAAAAAAATACAGAAAGAGCAGCTTAAGCCTTCTCTAATTGGACTCCCATCCATAAATAGACCATGCTGGGGCCTACTTAGCTTTACTGAGAAACCAGATTTTAGCTGGCAAAGGCAAAGGACATGATTTTTCAAAAACAACTGATAGACATGCTCTAATAGAGGGGTAGCGCATCCTGATAGCCTCAATATGGCCGTCAGGATGCGCTGCCATCTTAAACAGTAGTTCAAGTTGATTGCATACATGTCAGGCATGAGCGCCCCCTGCTGGTCGGCCCAATAATAACTGGCCCCAGGAGCACGCTAGGTCTTCTCATATTGGTCAGCCAGCCAAGTACAGACCAGGCTCTGGTCTCCTTAGCTTTTAGATAGGAACCAGGCTCTGGCTACTGCATGCAGAAGACATACTTGCTGTCGGTACCCTAATAAAGCTGCTCCAACAGAGGGGTAGCGCATAGTGAGAAGCTCAGTACCCGCCGTCAGGATGAGCTACCATGCTTAACACTAGGCCAAGTTGATTATTAAGGTAGGGATTAAGGACAACAGTTTGCCAGGAAGCCAGTTTATTTCCTCAGCTGAAGGATGCTCCTTTTTACAAGGGCCGTTTGATCAAAAGCTCCATTCTTTTTACAGTCTGTAGAAAAAAAAAACAGAAACAGCAGCCTAAGCCTTCTCTAATTGGTCTCCCATCCATAAACAAACCATGCGGGGACCTGCTTAGCTTTACAGAGTACCCGTATTCTGTCTCACGCAGGCAAGGGACATGATTTTGCACACCCAGCTGATAGACATGCTCTAATAGAGGGGTAGCGCATCCTGATAGCCTTAATATGGCCGTCAGGATGCGCTACCATCTTAAACAGTAGGTCAAGTCGATTGCATACATGTCAGGGATGAGCGCCCCCTGCTGGTCGGCTAAATAATAACTGGCCCCAGCAGCACGCTAGGTCTTCTCATATTGGTCAGCCACCCAAGTACAGACCAGGCTCTGGTGTCTTTAGCTTTTAGAAAGGAACCATGCTCTGGCTACTGCATGCAGAAGACACACTTCCTGTCGGTACCTTAATAAAGCTGCTCCAACAGAGGTGTAGGGCATACTGACAAGCTCAATACCCGCCGTCAGGATGTGCTACCATCCTTAACACTAGGCCAAGTTGATTATTAAGGTGGGGATTAAGGACAACAGTTTGTCAGGAAGCCAGTTTATTTTCTTAGCTGAAGGATGTTCCTTTTTACAAGGACCATTTGATCAAAATCTCCATTCTTTTTACAGTCTTTATACACAAAAAAAAAACAAAACAGAAACAACAGCCGAAGCCTTCTCTAATTGGTCTCCCATCCTAAAGAGACCATGCTGGGGCCTACTTAGCTTTACTGAGAAACTAGATTCTGGCTCCCACAGGCAAGGGACAAGATTTTCAGGGTCAACTGATAGACATGCTCTAATAGAGGGGTAGCGCATCCTGATAGCCTCAATATGGTCGTCAGGATGCGCTACCATCTTAAACAGTAGGTCAAGTTGATTGCATACGTGTCAGGGATGAGCGCCCCCTGCTGGTCGGCCAAATAATAACTGGGCCCAGCAGCAAACTAGGTCTTCTCATATTGGTCAGCCACCCAAGTAAAGACCAGGCTCTGGTCTCCTTAGCTTTTAGAAAGGAATCATGCTCTGGCTACTGCATGCAGAAGACATACTTGCTGTCGGTACATTAATAAAGCTGCTCCAACACAGGGGTAGCGCATACTGACAAGCTCAATACCCGCCATCAGGATGCGCTACCATCCTTAACACTAGGCCAAGTTGATTATTAAGGTGGGGATTAAGGACAACAGTTTGTCAGGAAGCCAGTTTATTTCCCCAGCTGAAGGATGCTTCTTTTTACAAGGACCGTTTAATTAAAAGCTCCATTCTTTTTACAGTCTGTAAAAAACAAAAAAAATAGAAAGAGCAGCCTAAGCCTTCTCTAATTGGTCTCACATGCATAAACAGACCATACTGGAGCCTGCTTAGCTTTACTAATAAAACCATATTCTGTCTACCCAGGCAAGGGGACTTGATTTTCAAAACCCAGCTGACAGACATGTTTGAAAAGAGGGTAGCGATCCCGATAGATTCAATACGGCCGCTTCACGATGCGCTACCATCTTAAACAGTAGGTCAAGTCAGATTGTACATGTCAGGGATGAGCTTCCCCTGCTGGTCGTACAACAGTTTGCCAGGGAAGCCAGTTTATTTCCTCAGCTGAAGGATGCTCCTTTTTACAAGGGCCGTTTGATCAAAAGCTCCATTCTTTTTACAGTCTGTAGAAAAAAAAAACAGAAAAAGCAGCCTAAGCCTTCTCTAATTGGTCTCCCATCCATAAACAAACCATGTTGGGGCCTGCTTAGCTGTATAGAGTAACCATATTCTGTCTCACGCAGGCAAGGGACATGATTTTGCGGCCCCAGCTGATAGACATGCTCTAATAGAGGGGTAGCGCATCCTGATAGCCTTAATATGGCCGTCAGGATGCGCTACCATCTTAAACAGTAGATCAAGTTTTATGCATACGTGTCAGGGATGAACGCCCCCTGCTGGTCGGCCAAATAATAACTAGCCTTAGCAGCACACTAGGTCTTCTCATATTGGTCAGCCACCCAAGTACAGACCAGGCTCTGGTCTCCTTAGCTTTTAGAAAGGAACCATGCTCTGGCTACTGCATGCAGAAGACACACTTGCTGTCGGCACCTTAATAAAGCTGCTCCAACAGAGGTGTAGGGCATACTGACAAGCTCAATACCCGCCGTCAGGATGCGCTACCATCCTTAACACTAGGCCAAGTTGATTATTAAGGTGGGGATTAAAGACAACAGTTTGCCAGGAAGCCAGTTTATTTCCTCAGCTGAAGGATGCTCCTTTTTACAACGGCCGTTTGATCAAAAGCTCCATTCTTTTTACAGTCTGTAGAAAAAAAAAAACAGAAACAGCAGCCTAAGCCTTCTCTAATTGGTCTCCCATCCATAAACAGACCATGCTGGGGCCTACTTAGCTTTATTGTGAAATCAGATTCTGGCTCCCACTGGCAAGGTACATGATTTTCAGAAGCAACTGATAGACATGCTCTAATAGAGGTGTAGCGCGTCCTGATAGCCTCAATATGGCCGTCAGGATGCGCTACCATCTTAAACAGTAGTTCAAGTTGATTGCATACATGTCAGGCATGAGCGCCCCCTGCTGGTCGGCCCAATAATAACTGGCCCCAGCAGCACGCTAGGTCTTCTCATATTGGTCAGCCAGACAAGTACAGACCAGGCTCTGGTCTCCTTAGCTTTTAGATAGGAACCAGGCTCTGGCTACTGCATGCAGAAGACATACTTGCTGTCGGTACCGTAATAAAGCTGCTCCAACAGAGGGGTTGCGCATAGTGACAAGCTCAGTACCCGCCGTCAGGATGAGCTACCATGCTTAACACTAGGCCAAGTTGATTATTAAGGTGGGGATTAAAGACAACAGTTTGCCAGGAAGCCAGTTTATTTCCTCAGCTGAAGGATGCTCCTTTTTACAAGGGCCGTTTGATCAAAAGCTCCATTCTTTTTACAGTCTGTAGAAAAAAAAAACAGAAACAACAGCCTAAGCCTTCTCTAATTGGTCTCCCATCCATAAACAAACCATGCTGGGGCCTGCTTAGCTTTACGGAGTAACCGTATTCTGTCTCACGCAGGCAAGGGACATGATTTTGCAGACCCAGCTGATAGACATGCTCTAATAGAGGGGTAGCGCATCCTGATAGCCTTAATATGGCCTTCAGGATGCACTACCATCTTATACAGTAGATCAAGTTTTATGCATACGTGTCAGGGATGAGCGCCCCCTGCTGGTCGGCCAAATAATAACTAGCCTTAGCAGCACACTAGGTCTTCTCATATTGGTCAGCCACCCAAGTACAGACCAGGCTCTGGTCTCCTTAGCTTTTAGAAAGGAATCATGCTCTGGCTACTGCATGCAGAAGACATACTTGCTGTCGGTACATTAATAAAGCTGCTCCAACAGAGGGGTAGCGCATACTGACAAGCTCAATACCCACCATCAGGATGCGCTACCATCCTTAACACTAGGCCAAGTTGATTATTAAGGTGGGGTTTAAGGACAACAGTTTGTCAGGAAGCCAGTTTATTTCCTCAGCTGAAGGATGCTCCTTTTTACAAGGGCCTTTTGATCAAAAGCTCCATTCTTTTTACAGTCTGTAGAAAAAAATACAGAAAGAGCAGCTTAAGCCTTCTCTAATTGGTCTCCCATCCATAAATAGACCATGCTGGGGCCTACTTAGCTTTACTGAGAAACCAGATTTTAGCTGGCAAAGGCAGAGGACATGATTTTTCAAACACAACTGATAGACATGCTCTAATAGAGGGGTAACGCATCCTGATAGCCTCAATATGGCCTTCAGGATGCGCTACCATCTTAAACAGTACTTCAAGTTGATTGCATACATGTCAGGCATGAGCGCCCCCTGCTTGTCGGCCCAATAATAACTGGCCCCAGCAGAACGGTAGGTCTTCTCATATTGGTCAGCCAGCCAAGTACAGACCAGGCTCTGGTCTCCTTAGCTTTTAGATAGGAACCAGGCTCTGGCTACTGCATGCAGAAGACATACTTGCTGTCGGTACCCTAATAAAGCTGCTCCAACAGAGGGGTAGCGCATAGTGACAACCTCAGTACCCGCCGTCAGGATGAGCTACCATGCTTAACACTAGGCCAAGTTGATTATTAAGGTGGGGATTAAGGACAGCAGTTTGTCAGGAAGTCAGTTTATTTCCTCAGCTGAAGGATGCTCCTTTTTACAAGGACCTGTTGATCATAAACTCCATTCATTTACAGTTGGTAGAAAAAAAAACAGAAACAGCAGCCTATGTCTTCTCTAATTGGTCTCACATGCATAAACAGACCATGCTGGGGCCTGCTTAGCGTTACTGAGTAACCATATTCTGTCTCCCGCAGGCAAGGGACATGATTTTTCAAACCCTGCTGATAGACATGCTCTAATAGAGGTGTAGCGCGTCCTGATAGCCTCAATATGGCCGTCAGGATGCGCTACCATCTTAAACAGTAGGTCAAGTTGATTGCATATCTGTCAGGGATGAGCGCCCCCTGCTGGTCGGCCAAATAATAACTGGGCCCAGCAGCAAACTAGGTCTTCTCATATTGGTCAGCCACCCAAGTACAGACCAGGCTCTGGTCTCCTTAGCTTTTAGAAAGGAACCAGGCTCTGGCTACTGCATGCAGAAGACACACTTGCTGTCGCTACCTTAATAAAGCTGCTCCAACAGAGGGGTAGGGCATGCTGACAAGCTCAATACCCGCTGTCAGGATGCGCTATCATCCTTAACACTGGGCCAAGTTGATTATTAAGGTGGGGATTAAGGACAACAGTTTGTCAGGAAGCTAGTTTATTTCCTCAGCTGAAGGATGCTCCTTTTTACAATGACCACTTGATCAAAATCTCCATTCTTTTTACAGTCTGTAGAAAAAAAAAACAGAAACAGCAGCCTAAGCCTTCTCTAATTGGTCTCCCATCCTTAAATAGACCATACTGGGGCCTGCTTAGTTTTACTGAGAAATCATATTCTGACTCCCACAGGCAAGGGACATGATTTTTCAAACACAACTGGTAGACATGCTCTAATAGAGGGGTAGCGCATCCTGATAGCCTCAATATGGCCGTCAGGATGCGCTACCATCTTAAACAGTAGGTCAAGTCGATTGCATACATGTCAGGGATGAGCGCCCCCTGCTGGTCGGCCAAATAATAACTGGCCCCAGCAGCACGCTAGGTATTCTCATATTGGTCAGCCACCGAAGTACAGACCAGGCTCTGGTCTCCTTAGCTTTTAGAAAGGAACCAGGCTCTGGCTACTGCATGCAGAAGACACACTTGCTGTCGGTACCTTAATAAAGCTGCTCCAACAGAGGTGTAGGGCATAATGACGAGCTCAATACCCGCCGTCAGGATGCGCTATCATCCTTAACACTGGGCCAAGTTGATTATTAAGGTGGGGATTAAGGACAACAGTTTGTCAGGAAGCCAGTTTATTTCCTTAGCTGAAGGATGCTCCTTTTTACAAGGACCATTTGATCAAAATCTCCATTCTTTTTACAGTCTTTATAAACAAAAAAAAAAACAAAACAGAAACAACAGCCGAAGCCTTCTCTAATTGGTCTCCCATCCATAAAGAGACCATACTTGGGCCTACTTAGCTTTACTGAGAAACTAGATTCTGGCTCCCACAGGCAAGGGACAAGATTTTCAGGGTCAACTGATAGACATGCTCTAATAGAGGTGTAGCGCATCCTGATAGCCTCAATATGGCCGTCAGGATGCGCTACCATCTTAAACAGTAGGTCAAGTTGATTGCATACGTGTCAGGGATGAGCGCCCCCTGCTGGTCGGCCAAATAATAACTGGGCCCAGCAGCAAGCTAGGTCTTCTCATATTGGTCAGCCACCCAAGTACAGACCAGGCTCTGGTCTCCTTAGGTTTTAAAAAAGGAACCAGGGTCTGGCTACTGCATGCAGAAGACATACTTGCTGTCGGTACATTAATAAAGCTGCTCCAACAGAGGGGTAGCGCATACTGACAAGCTCAATACCCGCCGTCAGGATGCGCAACCATCCTTAACACTAGGCCAAGTTGATTATTTAGGTGGGGATTAAGGACAACGGTTTGTCAGGAAGCCAGTTTATTTTCTCAGCTGAAGGATGCTCCTTTTTACAAGGACCGTTTGATCAAAAGTTCCATTCTTTTTACAGTCTGTAAAAAAAAAATACAGAAACATCAGCCTAAGCCTTCTCTAACTGGTCTCCCATCCATAAACAGACCATGCTGGAGGCTGCTTAGCTTTACTGAGGAACCAAATTTTAGCTACTGCAGGTAAAGGACATGATTTTTCAGCAGCAGCTGACAGACGTGCTCTAATAGAGGGGTAGCGCATCCTGATAGCCTCAATATGGCCGTCAGGATGCGCTACCATCTTAAACAGTAGGTCAAGTTGATTACATACATGTCAGGGAATGAGCGCCCCCTGCTGGTCAGACAAATAATAACTGGCCCCAGCAGCACACTAAGTCTTCTCATCAGAAGGTCAGCCACCCAAGTACAGACCAGGCTCTGGTCTCCTTAGCTTTTAGAAAGGAATCATGCTCTGGCTACTGCATGCAGAAGACATACTTGCTGTCGCTACATTAATAAAGCTGCTCCAACAGAGGGGTAGCGCATACTGACAAGCTCAATACCCGCCATCAGGATGCGCTACCATCCTTAACACTAGGCCAAGTTGATTATTAAGGTGGGGATTAAAGACAACAGTTTGCCAGGAAGCCAGTTTATTTCCTCAGCTGAAGGATGCTCCTTTTTACAACGGCCGTTTGATCAAAAGCTCCATTCTTTTTACAGTCTGTAGAAAAAAAAAAACAGAAACAGCAGCCTAAGCCTTCTCTAATTGGTCTCCCATCCTTAAATAGACCATACTGGGGCCTGTTTAGCTTTACAGAGTAACCATGTTCTGTCTCACGCAGGCAAGGGACATAATTTTGTAGACCCAGCTGATAGACATGCTCTAATAGAGGGGTAGCACATCCTGATAGCCTTAATATGGCCGTCAGGATGCGTTACCATCTTAAACAGTAGATCAAGTTTTATGCATACGTGTCAGGGATGAGCGCCCCCTGCTGGTCGGCCAAACAATAACTAGCCTTAGCAGCACACTAGGTCTTCTCATATTGGTCAGCCACCCAAGTACAAACCAGGCTCTGGTCTCCTTAGCTTTTAGAAAGGAACCAGGCTCTGGCTACTGCATGCAGAAGACACACTTGCTGTCGGTACATTAATAAAGCTGCTCCAACAGAGGTGTAGGGCATACTGACAAGCTCAATACCCGCTGTCAGGATGCGCTATCATCCTTAACACTGGGCCAAGTTGATTATTAAGGTGGGGATTAAGGACAACAGTTTGTCAGGAAGCCAGTTTATTTCCTTAGCTGAAGGATGCTCTTTTTTTACAAGGACCATTTGATCAAAATCTCCATTCTTTTTACAGTCTTTATAAACAAAAAAAAAACAAAACAGAAACAACAGCCGAAGCCTTCTCTAATTGGTCTCCCATCCATAAAGACACCATGCTGGGGCCTACTTAGCTTCACGGAGAAACTAGATTCTGGCTCCCACAGGAAAGGGACAAGATTTTCAGGATCAACTGATAGACATGCTCTAATAGAGGGGTAGCGCATCCTGATAGCCTCAATATGGCCGTCAGGATGCGCTACCATCTTAAACAGTAGGTCAAGTCGATTGCATGTATGTCAGGGATGAGCGCCCCCTGCTGGTCGGCCAAATAATAAG